>LUCW03002617.1:95000-97500 GCA_001586965.3 Sphaeroforma sirkka | reverse complement strand
TACTTATATTTGTATTATGAGACACATGTTTTAAATATATGAGAGCTCTGACTTGTGAGCCCTGTCACAGCCTGCGAGTCACAGGCTGTCCCTGAGGCACTGCCACTCTGTCCTCACTACATACCCTGCTGGCTGAGAGTCCTCACTCCTCAACCTCTCAGCCAGAGACCTGAGGCCCTGGGTTGATATACGACAACGACATACACAGTGATACACCCCTAAAAAAAGGTCGTCGGCGACATGTATGACATGTCGTTTGCCCAAGTGTCGGCGTCGTTTACCAACCGAGCTGAGGCCTGAGGGCTCAAGGCTCAGGTGGCAGGTCTGAACCGTGCGCTCGCTGCACTGTGACTGTGGTCTGTGGGTCTGTGCCTCCTAGACCTGAGGCCTCAGGCCTCAGGCCTGAGCGGCTGACGGGCTGAGCTTCTGTCACGAGGAAGGCTATTTTTTACAGATCGCCTGCTTGTGTAAAAGGGGGTTTTTTTTTTAAATTTAGAAGACTGATATATTAAAAGTAAATCCTGGGCCCGTCGCCCGTGTCTGCACTTCAGTCTCTCTCTGGTCTCCTCTACATAGAGTCTCTGGGCCAGTGGGCCGTCTGACTACCAGACTGCCGACTGGGGGATCTGGGTCAATTCTATTGAGTAAAAATGAGACAAATAAAATGTAAAGTAAAATATCGAGTATTTGCGCGTGTAAAATGACGTGTAAAATGTAAATACGTTATAAACACATGATGTATAAATATTTACACGTAAAATTTCATTCAATCGTGTTGCTTTACTATTCTAAAATGCTTTTTCTTTTTACTTGAACATCCTTGGTTGACCAACCGTCAAATGTGATATGCCAGATCACAGATGACTGCTAGGCGGTTGTATCAAGTTGAAGCAAAGCAACCTTCCCATTCTGTACGGTGAATTTATGGTCATCAAAATTTGTGATTTTGCTTCGAGTATATAGATGCTTCCTCATAACAAATTCGTTCAGATCACACAATACATACATTGGATACAGACTACAGATCATACGCTACCGTTAAATCGAAGCACAAAAAAATAGCAGAAAATTTTGTATAAAAGTTACAATCGCATTCATAGCTTTATCATCGACGTACAAATTGGAAAAATAAAAGTTAGAAATATGAGTGTTTCAAAATTAGCCTCGACTCTTACAATGACTCTTATGCTATCCACAGCTGTGAATGGTATCTCTACCCATACTAAAGAAGAGGTGATGTTAAGAATCCGAGAACGCCGACAGAGTGTGGGCCCACTCACGGAGCTGAGCCCCAGCGTCTTAGATGTTATTCAACAGTCCGGATGCAAGGATTACGGTTCTAGGCAGTGGTGCGACGATGATATACAGTGTTCATGGACAGGGTACAGTTGTATTCCCGACGCCGCTGTAGCTTTAGCCGCGGATCAGTGGGAGCGTATTTGTCAACAGTACGACGACCAGGAATTATGCGAGACACCGGAAATGTACGGAGAGTTCTTCGGGGGCACCTACTACTGTAAGTGGTTTGGTTCCGATGGAAACTTGCAAGGATGTCAGCCTGACGTTCTGAATGAGGAGGTGAATGAGTTGTGTGAGACATATCCATTCCGATCCATGTGCCGGAATGTGCCTTACTGCAAATTCATTGAAAACGGACAAATATGCCGAACACGATTTCGATCAGAGTTGAGCGAACGATTGGACTTCGACAATGATGAGGTTCCCCCAGGAGGCGAGTGAAAAGGAAAGTGAGATAGAGTATACAATAGGAGTAGAATGAAGTCGCGCACGATTTGTCCAAAATGTAGTCACGCAGTGCATGTGCAGGCTGAAGTCGCGGTTGAATAGTACTCGCCGCTCAATAAGCCCCCAATATATCTAGCCAAGGCACATTGGTTGCTGCACTCTGATGATGTCTTTTGCAGTGCAACTCACACTAGTGTTTGAGGCCACACTTATCCTAGCTGTGCTAGTAAGCTGAGCTGTATGTTCGGCTATGCTAAAACTGGCACAAACGTAGTCGACTGTAAAAAAGACCAGCGACAAAAAAGAAAGAGGGGGGAAAAGATGCTATTTCAAATATAGAACGAAAGTAAATATTACGAACGAAATAATCAAACCGGCCTGTATTGCTTTTATCTTGAGTATCGTGTTTTGCAAATCTACTGCCACACCATCGCACAGCAATTGGGGCGGTGTAGCCGTAAGATAATAGGTGCTGTGGAAGCCTTTGCTTTTTCCCTGCATATACTATTGTCACAAATGGCCTAAACTGGGTTGCTTAAAAGTGGGAGCATGTTTAGCGATGCTAGAACTGGCACAAACGTAGTCGACTGTAAAAGACCAGCTACAAAGATGCAGAAGAAAGAAAAGGTAATATTTATAATTAAAAAAACGAAATAAATAGTACGAACGAAATAATCAAGTCGGCCTGTATTGCTTTTATCTTGTGTAACTTGCTTTGCAAATCTACTGCCGCACCATCGCACAGCAGTTGGGG
>LUCW03002617.1:85000-90000 GCA_001586965.3 Sphaeroforma sirkka | reverse complement strand
AATTACGAAAACAAATCAAATATGTTAATAATAATAATGTAAGTATGGCATTCGCAGTTTAGCCAATGGATTTCGGAAGGCTATTTATATACGACTCCGTGAGTCTGTGGCTCAGTAAAACTGAGTTGTCCTGATTCCTGAGACCTTGAGAAGTATTTTCATAAAAGAACGCGAGGCAACGGAACTCTGGAATGTATGAAACCATTCACAACTAACTGGGCACTGACCATTCCCTGATCATGATGTCCTGAACTTCCTGAAGTCCTGAACCGTCAATAGCCGAATGGCTGTCAGAAAGCTTTTTATTCATTTTATATTTTCTATTTCATACATCTACTCTGGAGTATGATTATGGTTAAATTTCACAAGAGAATTTATACAAGTAAAGTTCCGAACTTTCGATATTATAGTGTAGCCTTGTCCAGCGCGGTGGATTTTCATATTGTATCTCGCATTCATTAAAACAGCGAGTAAAATTAATAAAGCAGATTGCTCTTTGTTATATTCTGAATGACTTCAAGAAGCCCCAACTCCCCCAAGTATTTAAATAAATACTACTCTGAAGTCACTGACTCACACTCTCGCACTCACAGCAGCCATCAGTCCATCAGATCATCAGTCCATCACCACTTGGACTTGCAGCCACCCTCTCTGTCACTGTGTATGGTTAAACGTGTGTGAGTGTCTGCGAGTGTCTGTAGAGTGTAGACTGTGAGTGTGGACTCTGTGGAGTCTGTGTGTGAATTTCTGACAATTGAAGTTTTATTTTAGAGGGTGATCTATAGGCGACTGCACTGGCATCATACGTCTCTACGACTGTTCAGACTTCAGTGTTCACTCTTGTTGCTTCGTCTTCTCAATCTTCTAACGCTTCTCCCTGAGGCCTGACAGCCTGAGAGGCTGAGCCCCTGGGCCCTGGCCCTGAGTGATCCTGACTCTCTCTCTCTCGTTCTCTCTCTCTCTTTCATGTACTCAAATCTCTCTGTTAACTCTACTGAGCGAGCCCCGTGGCCTCCCTCCTCCAGCGGGTTATGCGTTTTATTCTCTCTGTGGCTTCAAATATTTTACGCATGTTAATTTAATAAACCTTCTTGATGAATTATAACCACAAGAAGTCCACGAATAAATAAAAGGTAGAGAGAGAGACCGTCTGTGAGGCTGTGCGTCTGTGACTATCCTAGCATTTGAACACCCTATATTACAAATCGAATGTGCAGTATGAAAGATATGATACAAATCAAATGTGCGGCACAAAAGATATATTACAAATTAAATATGCAGTACAAAAGATATTACAAATCAAATGTGCAGTACCAAAGATATATTACAAATCAAATATGCAGTACAAAAGATATTACAAATCAAATGTGCAGTACCAAAGATATATTACAAATCGAGAAAAAAAATCCGACACTAGTGAATCTAGGCCCTGGGGCAATTCAAATACTTGTTTTGTGACTACCGAATGCTGTGAAATATGATAGAAAGCGAGTTCGGCAGTTTGTATTGAGAAAAGAATGTTTTATTGGATCTAGCTCAAATAATATTTCTATGAGAATATCTATGTCGTTGCCGAACAAGTTGCTGTGTACTGGATACATATCAATCTAATTATATTGATGCAACAACAGGGAAATATAAAGTAGCGCGATAGGATAACTACCGATATTATTAAATACGATGTCATGCAAATCCCTGCTCATGTCTATAATAAATATGAATCAGAAGCAGATACTTGCATGTATATATCACTACTTCGACTACCTGAAGTATTATTCTGTGCGAGTAGCATCGTGCGTGACGGGGGTCTTGGTAAGCAGACCTTCGAAAAAATTCAGATATACTACATAACGTGAAGTCAGCTACACTGGTCGAATGTGTTAGTTGCTGACTAATCAAAGCTGGTAACAATTGAACCGCTATTGTTTAGCTTATTCATTGCGAGTAAGTATATTTTATTCATATCATTTTCTCATTTCGCCAGAATGGATATTAAACTAGACATCAGAAAATATAGGCATGAATGGTTATGAAAAACTGTTACTACGCTGTAAAAATTAACGGAGGTAAATAATGACAAGTTAATTGTCTTGTGGAGAGCTACCCCAAGTATTGGACAGGCAAGCGCGTGATGATTGCGACTAAGCGTACCCAAGTCGATACTTTATAAAGTTGAAGATAGCAACTACAGTGCTATAAAGTTGAGTACTGCAATTGAAACTACAGTGCTATAAAGTTGAGCACTGCAATTGAAACAAAACTCCATACTTTGTCAGTTGTGGATCACATCATATATAAATATATAACACTGTCCCCGGTATTTTTAAAAATACATAGTATTCGTTATATTTTTTTGAAAACAAATTCCCCGATATAAAATTAGACATGAGTAGGTTATGACACAGAAGAACCAGGTCGTTCACCCTGATTTCAACTATGAATATTTCCAAACTCGTAGCCTGAGTGCCGGACAAACTTCTTCGTCGTCACTTTTCACAGGTGCTTTCCTTCACTCTCACAAGAAGAGAGAGCCCTAGTAGTAGTTATGATATTGTTTTTTAAAAAGAACAAATTTAAAAAATAGACCATGCCCGTTTGAAATGGTAAATATTCTTTTTGTGACATTGCAACGACACCATATTTGTGACATTAATAAAACGACATCATTTTTGTGACATTTTAACGACACCTTTTTGTGAGTGGGACTAGCTGACGCGTGACGCGTGTGGTTCCATGTTGTGAAAATCAGAAAATGAGAACAATAATAACAATGACAGAATTTGGCAACTGAAGACTACAATTTTATATACATCAAGCTCTCATATAAATAGGGAACCTATATCTCACTGCTTATTACTTACCTGGGCGGGGCTATTAGAGCTCAATCACACTAATCGCCAAGGGGGAAGCGTTAGCCATTGCACTGAGGCATACGGTCCCGCTTACACATCCTCAAATGAGTTTGTGTGCGTCTAAATTCGTTTGATTCGGTGCTTCGGCACCATCAAACGCATTACTTTTAACATACTACAAAACAAAAAAATAGACTTCGTATGAAAATTAAATTGCATGCTGGAGATGTTTTATTAACCTCTAAATATTCTCAACGCTGGGCAGTGCGAGCTACTTTAATAAGTGATGCGGTGTGTGGTTTAGTAAGAATATCCGCACTACGTTCTATACTGGTTGTGTGATGGATGTCAACAATGGCGTATTATTGATATTTAGGTATTTACGCCACAATATATATATATGTATATATATATATATATATATATATATATATATATATATGTGTGTGTGTGTGTGTATGTATATTTTATATGTACATCTATATCTATTATATGCATACATCTTGTCTGTTATATGTACATATGTATCTGTTATATAAATACGCATCATTATCCAATACGCAACATGCATCCATTATATATTATATATGCATGTATATATGTATAGAATATATATATATATATATTATATATATATATATATATATATATATATATATATATATATATATATATATATATATATTATATATATATATATATACATATATGTATGTATGTATGTGTATTTTTTCTCGTGTGCGTTCGTTCACGCATGTGTGCGTGTGTCCATGTGTGTATGTATGAACATGGATACTGGAGCATACGTGCGTGGCGTATGTGTATGTGTATGTGTGCGTATGTGTTCACGTGCGTGCCTCTGTATATATGTATGACTATATATATATATGTATGTATGTATGTATGTATATAGGTTTGCGTTTATGTGCGATGTTTTGTATGTGGGTGTGGTTGTATATATGTGCGGTGTGTGTGCGTGCGTGTGTATGCGGGTGTATATCTCTGTATTTTTGTACGTAAATATGTGTGTATGAATGTTTTATTTTGTAAATTTTCTTTTACAGCACAGCAGTCGTGAACAGTAAAGTACGACACACACATAACGAACGAGATGTATACGATCCTTCACCCCGAAGTAGATATGTATTGAATTTTTCTTCTGTAAATTTCATCGTTCACTACTCAAGGATCCCCTATAACGAGCGGAATTAACAGCAAGGCTAGTGCGACACTGGAGTACCCATGTGAGGATATTCAAGCCACCAGTAATCCTAATCGAAGCTGAGTGACGATATGAATTACAAACTCGAATACACCATGTTTTTATTGAATCTACTGAGTACCCAAATGTCGTTTTCTACACAGTTGATAGATATAATGGAGTTTGTTTAGCTATAATTAGAGAGCCATTGTTTAATTTAGAAGAGTAGCGTAATTTTATAAATAAAATTCATCAATCCCAGTGGATCTGCTTTAATCTAACTGAGATTAAATAGGGAACAGTTTCGTGATGTGCTCAGAGTGTAGCGTTTTGGAGGTGACTAGATATATGTTCCGTTAATTATTCACTACCAACGTGGTTCTTTCAGTGTTCAGCTACATCAATGCACCAAATATCTCAATCCCAGAGCTACTTTAAAAATTAAAAATCGAATACGGACAATTTCGTAATGCGCTAAGGGTAGTGGTTTGGAGGCGACTGGATAGCTGTCAAGGCGGCCATTTGGTAAATACACGAAGCTTTGCAACGACATGGTAAACGGGAAACACTCGTCGATGGGATGCCACTACAGCCAACCAAAAGATATATTTAACTGTACATAATCATGCCTTCTGATATTAACTGTAGCCTCCTGAAGATGATGTTAGTTGCCATGTGTCATATTTTAGATGTATTTATTTACATGATCAAGACTCCTTGTCATAGCCTCCTAATTGAACATGTATTAAAAAAAATACAAACCATTGCGGCATTAGCCTCATCAGTCATGATGAAAATGCTAATTTATGTGTTAAATTTTAGAAGGCTGCTATAGTTTTTAAAAAACGACCAAACTTTATATTTTTAGACTACTACTCATAATTCTATTTTTAAATATTTTTCTATTTTAGACTGTGTTAGTGTGTGTGTTCAGACTTCAGACTGTC
>LUCW03002617.1:72500-80000 GCA_001586965.3 Sphaeroforma sirkka | reverse complement strand
TATATATATATATATATATATATATATATATATATATATATATATATATATATATATATATATATATATATATATATTCGATAGTGTGCGGAACAGGCTTTATTTAAACCCACATACTTCCTAATGAGATGCTGTTTGCTATCGAGCGGACAGAGAGCGTGTGTGTTGTACCAGGGGCATGTGCACAGCCCATCCCCTTGATGCGAATTGGATTCCAGGAATATCTCAACCGCGATGCGCACACATGTCATCGGCTTCCAGGCACCTCCCCACATTGTGTTGTTTCCGAGGGTTTCCACATTGAAGGTTTCCGAAGCACAGCGTGCAATCAGCCTGAGTTGACCTTTATGCTCTGGCAGCCTTAGTCTGAGTGCGACGGGAAGGGTGGGCATATGGTCATGGGGTACGTCCAGGTCTCATGCGTGTTGTATCTACATCGGTATCTGTATTACATACACCCACATATGCTACTGCTTGTACATTGTATGCACCAAGACACAGTCAACTCAGGTGGTTATCCTTGCCACAATGTGTATTTCAGGTAGATGTTGTGGTATGGAATGTGGCGGGGGCTTTCTCGTGTCTGAGCGGAGAAGGAATCGACAGAAAAATCATACCATAGCACGAACCGTCTTGTACACCACGGATACGTACAAGTACAGATGCATGCCTACTATTCTAACCGTCAATGCTTGTATATCTAACTCTGCATACATATGAGCTTTGAGTGCTTGCCTTATAACCGTATTAATGTACTATGTGTTATGGCACAGTGCTACCACGGCTCGTGTCTGGTGCACCGCTACCGTTCTCGTGCTCTGTTCGGGTGCAGACTTGACATGTGGTGGTGTTGCAATGCCGATCTACTGATACAGTTGGCATGTCTTTGAAGGAATTGTCCCAACAAGACTCAAGTACAGAACTACCAAGTGAACTTTCAAACTACAATAGGCTGTGGTGGTGTTGCAATCCTCATCTACTGTTATAGTTGGCAAACGTTTAAAGGAATAAGGAATTGTCCCAAAGAAGACTCAAGCACAGAACTACCAAGTGAACTTCCAAACCGCAAAAACCACCTTTGCATTACTTCAGCATTGGCTTTTGAGAAGTTGCCACCCGAAAATGCTGTGACACGCGCCGTCCGCATGTGTATATACGGAGAATCGTGTGCATACTCCAACAACAACAACAGCAGCATTTGATATTGAGATAACTCTCTGTTGCAACTGATGCCAGTACTGTGCGTTGCTTACATCGGGCGTACTTGCAAGTGAAGAGTGTACCGAACTCTTTCTCGCACGCGTATCCCGTACACACCTCGAGGAAACAGCGGAGTGTCGCACATTAACATACGGGTCACGGCAGAGTTGTTGGTGTAGATAACAAAATACCACCCTACAGGGTATGGCGGACGCATACTTAACAGCCGTGATTCTAGATGATACCCTAGTATAGGAGCAAGTACACATAGTACATATAGTACATCTAGTACACATAGTACACATAGCACACATACTACACATACTACACATATCCTGGTGAATATTCTGGAGTCGACACAGCTGTGACTGTACAGCTGTGACTATACAGCGCGTGCCTAATCTCCACTCGAGAATACCCGGCCACTCATACTGTACATGGGAACCCGTCGGTGACATACATACCTGACTTCTATGGTGACATACACACCTGACTTCTATGGTGACATACATACCTGATTTCTATGCCGGTTTCGTTCAGAAACGATTGCAAAACGGGGACGAAAACCTTCTCGGCCCATTGGTAGTCAGTCATGCCGCAGAGCGTACCTGTCTCCTTAAAAATCTGATACGTTTACATTATCGTTTAAGTGAGTTCTCGCAGAACAATGGGTACCTGTAGGCGTATTCTGCCAGTCAGGTTGATACGACTAAGACGGGCGCATGCCAACTCTACTGTGTCACCTACGCACAAAGTCACCTACGCACAAAGTAGCCATGCCAACTCTACTGTGCCACTGACGCACAAAGCCACCTACGCACAAAGTAGCCATGCCAACTCTACTGTGTCACTTACGCACAAAGTAGCCCTGCCAACTCTACTGTGTCACTTACGCACGAAGTAGCCATGCCAACTCTACTGTGTCACTTACGCACAAAGTAGCCATGCCAACTCTACTGTGTCACTTACGCACAAAGTACCATTGCTTCCTTGTACTACCGTGCGAAGACACACTGTAGCTGCACGGGATACCGAAGAAGGAGCGCCACAACCTACATAGAGCACTCTCAAAGTGCATTCGTGATGTCTAGCTATAAAAAAGATCCATCCAACACACATAGCCGCACACATTACGTTACCTTTGTTGTTGTGTTGACGTCTGATCCTTCCTCCATCTCTGTTGGCAGGGGCGTAGTAAAAATGGTATGGCACTTTCAGTTCGAGCGATGTCGATTGTAGCGACCAAGTTTACCGTTACCGTTAAATCGCGACGAAAAACGCTTTATATGTTGTCCTTAATTGTTATTTAATACGCTTATGCTGTTCTTATTTGTTATTTCATACGCTTGTCTTATCCATATTTGATATTTAATACGCTTATGTTGTCCTTGTTTGTTATTTAATACGCTTATGTTGTCCTTATTTGTTATTTAATACGCTTATCTTGTCTTTATTTGTTATTTAATACGCTTATGTTGTCCTCATTTGTTATTTAATACGCTTATGTTGTCCTTGTTTGTTATTGAATACGCTTATGTTGTCCTTATTTCATATTTCATACGCTAATCTTATCCTTATTTGTTATTTAATACGCTTATGTTGTCCTTGTTTGTTATTTATTACGCTTATGTTGTCCTTATTTGTTATTTAATACGCTTATCTTGTCTTTATTTGTTATTTAATACGCTTATGTTGTCCTTGTTTGTTATTTAATACGCTTATGTTGTCCTTATTTGTTATTTAATAAGCCTATCGTGTCCGTATTTGTTATTTAACATGCTTATCTTGTCCTTATTTATTATTTAATACGCTTATGTTGTCCGTATTTATTTTCCAAAAGCCTATGTACTCCTTAATTGTATTGCTACCCTCTTCTTCTCCGCAAGGGCTCGGGGCAAACATATGGGTGCATAGAACTCTGCACAGACTCAAAGGCCATATCACTATATTATTATCAATTGGTATAGTTATATATATATATATATATATATATATATATATAGCTATTCTACTATATATATATATATATATATATATATATATATATATATATACAAAATAGCCATTCTACTATATCAGCAGGTTTAAAGTTTTTTCTCTATCGAACAGTTGCCTGTACCGATGACGGTACTCGCAACATGAAGTGTACACACAGCACGTAGGTTACTCCAATGTTCAATCGGAACATTCTCTGACACACGTGTATTGAGCCACCCTTCGTTCTCCTTGTAGTTTACTTTACCTTGTACTTTACTTTACCTTGTAGTTTACCTTACCTTGTAGTATACTTTACCTTGTAGTTTACTTTACCTTGTAGTTTACTTTACCTTGTAATTTACTTTACCTTGTAGTTTACTTTCCCTTATAATTTACTTTACCTTGTAGTTTACTTTACCTTGTTTACTTTGCCTTGCAAATTTACTTTACCTTGTTGTATACTGTACCTTTTAGTTTACTATACCTCGTAGTTTACTTTACCTTGTAGTTTACTTTACCTTGTAATCTACTCTACCTTGTAGTTTACTTTACCTTGTAGTTTACTTTACCTTGTAATTTACTTTACCTTGTAGATTACTTTACCTTGTAGTTTACTTTACCTTGTTGTATACTTTACCTTGTAGTTTACTTTACCTTGTAATTTGCTTTACCTTGTAGTTAACTTTACCTTGTAATTTACTTTACCTTGTAGTTTACTTTACCTTATAATTTACTTTACCTTGTTGTCTACTGTACCTTTTAGTTTACTTTACCTCGTAGTTTACTTTACCTTGTAGTTTACTTTACCTTGTAGTTTACTTTACCTTGTAATTTACCTTACCTTGTAGTTTACTTTACCTTGTAATTTACTTTACCTTGTAGTTTACTTTACCTTGTAGTTTACTTTACCTTGTAATTCGCTTTACCTTGTAGTTTACTTTACCTTGTAGTTTTCTTTACCTTGTAATTTACCTTACCTTGTAGTTTACTTTACCTTGTTATTTACTTTACCTTGTAGTTTACTTTACCTTGTAGTTTACTTTACCTTGTAGTTTACTTTACCTTGTAGTTTACTTTACCTTGTAAATTATTTTACTTTGTAGTTTACTTTGTATGTATCACTCACGACCGAGCAGAGAATAATTACCTGTGACAATACCAACGGCCTATACCACATGCGACTAGAGTCAATTCACCATTTAACACACCACCATTCGACACACCACCTGTGACAATACCAACGGCCTATACCACATGCGACTACAGTCAATACACCATTCAACACACCACCATTCGACACACCACCTGTGACAATACCAACGGCCTATACCACATGCGACTACAAGAGTCAATACGCCATTCAACACACCACCATTCGACACACCACCTGTGACACAACAAACAACCAACAGCTTATACCACATGAGACTACACTCACTACACCATTCAACACACCACCTGTGAACCAACCAACAACCATCAGCCTATACCACATGAGACTACACCCATTACACCATTCAACACACCACCTGTGACACAATCAACAGCCTATACCACATGATACTACTGCAATTATACCATTCAACACATCACCTGTGACACTACCAACAACCAACAGCCTATACCATATGAGACTACACTCACTACACCATTCAACACACCACCATTCAACACACCACCTGTTACACAACCGACAACCAACAGCCTATACCACATGAGACTACACCCATTACACCATTCAACACACCACCTGTGACACACCAACAACCAACAGCCTATACCACATGAGACTACGCCCATTACACCATTCAACACACCACCTGTGACACAACCAACAACCAACAGCCTATACCACATGAGATTCCAGCCATTACACCAGGTATATACATTCTTCCTATACCACAACCGGCACTCAAACATACCTTGGTAATAGTGGTCCGCACCGACGAGATGCAGATTGCATCGCACGGGTAGTACAATGTCCAAGTCCTTGTCGCCAGGGATGAACCCTCCGTGTCTGTAGCTGCCCAGAAGTGATCCGGCATCCAACCGATAGTACACGCCTATCTCGTTTAGGGCCTTTATGATGTACAGACTGTTCGTTGACTTCCTGTGTGTGCGCAAGCCCTCGATTCGGTGGATTTAAATTAAAATCTCGAAACACACCATTGGTTCTCTGATAAAATTTTCTAAACCGTATCTGCGCGGATAGTGGTATGTATGATGTTATACTGATGTCTAAGTATTGGTATGTATAATGTTATACTGATGTCTAAGTATTGGTATGTATAATGTTATACTGATGTCTAAGTATTGGTATGTATAATGTTTTACTGATGTGTAAGTATGAGCTCATTCCGAGTTGTACGCCATATAAACATGCGAGACAGCCCTTCTTTAAGCCCGCTGTGCGAGGTATCTGGAAAGCGCTGACAGGTAGTTCACGACACAGCTGGATCCAAGTTTCGATAGAGGACATGTTTATGCGCTGTATAGTGCGATGATCATTGGGTACACTCTTCACCTACTGGTCGGGTCGGAGTGCCGATGGTTTGAGGTTGGGCCGTTCCGGAAAGTCTGTGCATGGTGGCACGTGTCACGGCAGGTTGTGGTTGGGGGTGCCCTGTGGTGTTGCGAGGTGTGTTGGGAGAAGAGAGAGAGTGGAACATACTGACTGTTAGAACACGAGTGGTGAGAAAGGACACCCTAAAACCCTAAAACCAAATCGTTTAAATGGGAAAATATACATGCGATCTAAGGATGGATAGAGTAATATGTATACGCGTCTGTACCTATGTGTTTGTAGGTGTGCTGCTTTTCAGTATAGTGAGCACCCCACACACATCATACGCGCAGCTCCTTCATACTTCACAAACCCTCCCGATCTCCGTAGGCTCGATAGGTAGATCCGACATGGTGTGGGCGCTTGTTTTCTTCGTCCACTGCTTCCTAGCCTCCTCAAGGCTGGTATGTTTTGTCTACTGCAACATAGCCTCTTTATGGCTGTACCTGGGAACACTTAGTCTTTCTTTCCGATTCTGGAGAGCTGTGCCAAATTCCAAATCGATAGGGAGCCCTGCATGTATAGGTACCACTACTGTGTTATAGGGAGCCCTGCATGTATAGGTACCACTACTATGTTTAATATATACAGCTCAAACGCAAGCAGGCGCACTTGCCCGTGTTGCATGCAGAGGCGAGGCCCTTCCTTACTGACATTCGGAAGGAAATAGTACTGGCAAGCGTGTAAGAAACTAGTCTGCCTTTACGTGTTGTCTATGCAATGGACAAAGTACCATTGACACTCCAACACATGGCATGAGGGTGCTATTCAGGAGGCCCAGTGATCCTTGACTGAAGGCAGTTCTGTACTGATCTATCCAGTTACCCTGCCTACTGGGTGCTACGTCGTTTGCTGCCGTCACCGCTTCCAGGATATACACCTACTCCGGTAGGTATGGATGTAGTGTGTGTGTGTAGAGTCGAGTGAGCGACAGCTCGCATTGATAGGCTGCAGAACTACTCAAATTTCGTATACATACAAGCCTAGAAATCCTGCCTTCTGATATATGTAGAATATTAAAACCACATCATGTGACCATATGTACCATACAATTCTAGAAATCCAGCCCTCTGGTGTATGTAGAATGCCATAGCCACATCATGTGACTGTATTTACCTGCCCCGAATACGAGTGATGCGAAATTTAGGAACACGGCCAAGTACCTCAACACATGTACGAAGCAAACGCATCGGAACAGAACTCAGAGCACTTCGACGGACTCTGTTTCCTGTCAAAGACACTCCGCCCACGGCCCAAGTACTTTGGTTTTTCCTCGACACCCCCAAAAAGGTTACAAGTTTATACATGCCACCACTGTTTCAACATACCCTCGGGAGTGACATCTGGCACAAATGTGAGCGCGTTGACCTCTTGTGCGTCTAACGGGTAGTCACCAGGTGACGCAATGCCCATTAGCACAGCCCCCGGGACTGTGGTAGAGCGTACGAAGACACTGGTGAAGTTGTGTGCTTCGTCGAACCAGAACTTTTGATATCCTGCCGATAAAGGCAATGATTCGTCGCTATCCCTCTGACTGATCCATTGAACTGCGAGCGAGTATTGATAGTTGGCATACCTTTAGGGAGTTGGTTGAGAAGTACTGTAGATACATGTAAAGTCGTATACATGCGCGTATCAATACAGTTGGTATATATATAAATACATGAGAATTATATATGCACGTGTATGTATGTATGTATGTATGGACGTATGTATGTATGTATGTGTGTATATATATGTATGTATGTATGTATATATAT
>LUCW03002617.1:65000-67500 GCA_001586965.3 Sphaeroforma sirkka | reverse complement strand
TTGTGCTTCCTTTCGCCTTACAGCTATACTGTATATATATATATATATATATATATATGTATATATGTATATGTATATGTATATTATATACGTATATGTATATATATATATATAGATATATATATTCATATACATATATATATGTGTGTGTGTGTGTGTGTGTATGTGTATGTGTATATGTATAAATGCATGTAAATACATATATATATATATATATATATATATCCATATCCATATCCATATCCATATATGTATCCATATGTATGTATCCATATCCATATCCATATATATATGTGCATGTATGTGTATGCATAACACGTATGTAATATGTATAACATACATTATGCATTATATATACATATATGCATGTATGTACGTGCATGTATGTATGCATATGTATATGTACATACATGTTTATATTATATGCTATTGTGCATATGTATGTATTATTATATTAATATATATACAACCATACTTATATACCTCAACCATATACATAACTATATAACCATATATAAATATATACCATATATATATATGTATATATAGCATATGCATATATATATACGATATGCATGTGTACACAGTATGTACGCAACGATGCACGCATACACGTGTATGCGTTTATTTGTGTGTGTGCATGTGTATGTGTATGCATATATATATATATTATTATATATATATATTATATGTATGTATAATATATACATATGATATTACATGTATATGCGCATGTTATGTATGTGCGTACATGTATGCATGTATATATATATGCATATGCATATGTATATGTATATGTATGTATATATATATATATGATATATGTACATATATATAGTATGTATGAATGTACGTATGTATGTATTTATAAATTTATATGTGTGTGTGTATGTATGTATAAATGTGTATGTATATATATGTGTGTGCGTGTGTGTGTATGTATGCATGCATATATATATATGTATGTATATTGCGCATAGCGCACATAGCTGTCCTTGATCATCCATCAGCTGAAATGGCAAAGTGCGAATCAAATATTCCTAGGCAGCAGGATGTATGCAAAACAAATTTAGTATCTTCGCAGGGTGATTGATGCTTTAGCTATAGGGGCTTCTGAGTCCAGCAACGAGAGGTAAACGGTACATACAATAATGACTGACATCCCCAAGTAGCTACCAAGTAAAAGTGCAAAAGCAAACTAATCAATTAAGTCTAATTGCAGTACAAAGTACAACATCTAATGGAGAAGAGTTGAGACTTTATAGAAGCGCATTACTCAGGCTACTGTGCGAAAGGTTCCTATTCCCTTTGACCAAGCTGATGACCTGCCTAGCAACCTTTTATCTTTTTGGACAAACTTATTAAAGATACAGCCGTGGTCAGATTCACTCAAACCAACGAAACCTACTGAAGTTACTTCAGTTGAGTTAGAGATTATCTATGCTTTCCCTCTGGCGAAGAGTATACGCGTCTTTATACTTGGCCAATCTTATGAAACAGACGACAATGAATCAGGGATCCAACTTTCAATATACTATAGCTGAGAGAGAAATATGAGACCTGTGTGTACTTTACCCGTGGCGAGCATGCATAGTAATAGCGCACACCAGAACCCCCAAAGAACACTGATGATAGTTTAATACCACGCAACATGCTGGCAGAGTACCAAGCAATGTAAACCAGCATGCCACGCAACGTGTTGATGAAACCAATTTCAGTGATCTCTAGTCAACACTTCCGCAAGCTATTCTTTACAGACTACCCCTCTTATACCAAGACTGACATTAAGAAGTATACGTTATCCTACCCATTAACCAAAAGATAGTATAACCGAGTATACGCCAAACCAACCCTTTAAAAGCCAACGAACAAGAATGTGTTCAAATATACGCAGACTCCCATTTAAGCCTACCACAATACTACAAACTAGTACTATACGCTATCAAAAAATTCTTTGCGTGACTATACCCTTTATTTAGGTCTTAGCGAAACCGCTCACCGCTGAATCGTTGAGATCGTGTCCGGCGACACCATACCCAAACCTCAGTACAAGTATCGCTCCACTGTATGAATGGTGCTTTGTCTTTCAAAGCATACAGTATTGTTAAATAGTTATTTTATATATTTATTTGAAAGGTAACCGAATGATGGTGCCGAAGCACCGAATCAAACGAATTTAGACGCACACAAACTCATTTGAGGATGTGTAAGCGGGACCGTATGCCTCAGTGCAATGGCTAACGCTTCCCCCTTGGCCTTTGGTTTGCCTGAGCTCCAAAAGCCCCGCCCAGGTAAGTAATGAATGAAACGATGTGTTTGGTGTATTTATATGATAGGAAAACTTTTCTTTGTTGTGGGTTATAGTTTTGAAAGTATTGTGTTGTATCGGGGTAGTGTTCGGCTTGTCTTTTTGTCCAATAGAGATCGATCTAATAATAAAACATATATATAAATAGACTTTAGTTATTTGGGCTATTCTTCTCTCACATGTCTATCGTTT
>LUCW03002617.1:47500-60000 GCA_001586965.3 Sphaeroforma sirkka | reverse complement strand
ATGTTAGAGTAAGCTTCCGCTGTGGGAATGTGATCGGCATTGTATGTGCGATGATTCATTATAAACTCTTAATCCTTGCACACCTCTTCGTAGTTCGTACGGACTAAAGCTCTCCTCTCAAACGAAGCACGGGCATATTCCTTTACTGTTTAATATTGTATATGATATTTAAAAAATAAGTAGCCGTCGATAGGTGACACCGGAGTGCCGCATCAAACGAATTCAGACGCACACAAAGACATTTGTCGATGTGTAAAAGGGATCGTAAGCCTCAGTGCGAATGGCGAACACCTCCCTTCTAAACCTTGGACTGCATGAGCTCCAAGGAATCCGCCCAGGTATGTACTGGATACCAGGTCAAATAGTTGTTATTTATATGAGAATGATTTGGTAACCAAATGTGGGTTTGTTTATTTGTTTGTTTTTAGATAAGACCGGCATTAGCCACTAGTGTCCGTGATATCCAATCAAAACTATATATGTACAGACATATATATATATATATAAAATAAAATGTAACAAATAAATACATTAAAAAAAATGTAATAAATACATATAAAAAATGTATTAAATACATATAAAAAATGCAATAAATACATATATAAAAAATGTAATAAATACATTTGAAAAAATCTAATAAATACATATGAAAAAATGTAATAAATACATATGAAAAAAAAAATAATAAATAAATATAAAAAAAAAATGTAATAAATACATATAAAAAAATGTAATAAATAAATATAAAAAAATGTAATAAATACAATAAAAATATATCGTGACCTCTTTTTTATTTTTTACTATGTACGACAACCGATATTAGCTACTTCACTACGACTGAGAAATGCATATAGCTCAATACTTTACGACTATTGTGAAATGCATACGAGCTCAATACTGCGCCATGGGAACTGTTCGATATGAATGCGGTGTATATAGCCTGTCTATTCTTGTGTGGTAGGCTGTACTGGTATATACGACATGACGTGGTAAAGATATATCTTCTATCGGTTCGTCGTATTCAGCGCTACATCGCTAATAGCAGGAGGTCTACTGAAGTGTTTGGGCTGTAAACTAGTACAGCACTTACTTTGTGTGTGAAAGGATATTCGAAATCTTGGATATCTAATTATAGTAGTAGCATGGGTGTCTAAGATGCAAAGCGTTTCACTTGTAGGTGCTACGTTAAATAGGTGAATAAAGATTCGAACACTATTGTATCTTATTACCCTACTATTTGTTATGTGTCTAACACAATTATTTCTTGTTACCCTACTACTTGTGTGTTTAACACGGCATGTCTTATTATCCTACTGTTATTTGTGTGTCTAACGCTATCGTATCTTATTACCCTACTATGCGTTGGGTGTTTAACACTATCGTGTCTTATTACCCTATTACTTGCGTTTGAGTGTTTTACACTATCGTGTCGTTTTACCCTACTACTTGTATGTTTAACACGGTCATGTCTTATTATCCTACTATGTGTTGTGTGTTTAACAAGGGCATATCTTGTTACTCTACTACTAATTGTGCGTTTATCACTATCATATATTATTTCCCTATACATAGCACAGCGACATAGCTTCTAAAGGAGACATAAATATATGAAGAAACTACAAACGAACCCCCTTTAACCCCTTCCCATACACTAACACGTCCGAACAAAGTGCGTACCCAGTGAAGGAACAAAGAATTCAAAGCCAGCTCGGCTGTCCTACACAGATATGCGTATGTAGTGTATTTGGTCTCTAATTGAACAAGACGCTTTATGGTTGGTTTGCTATAAGATTCTTTATGGTTGATTTACTATATGATATGTTGATTTAACTTTATAATGAACAGGGTGCACGACGTATTTAGCACACAACCTCGAATGTGGACCTATATCAACATGCTGTTGTATACGCTTTATGGTTGGTTTACAATAAGATTCTTTATGATTGATTAACTATGATATGCTTTATGTTTGGTTTACTAAAAGATGCATTATGATTGATTTACTATGAGATGCTTTATGGTTGATTAATTATAAGATGATTTACTATGAGATGCTTTATGGTTGGTTAATTATAAGATGCTTTATGGTTGATCTACTTTAGGATGCTTTATGGTTGGTTTACAATAAGATTCTTTTTGATTGATTTACTATGAGATGCATTATGATTGGTTTACTATAAGATGCACTATGATTGATTTACTATGAGATGCTTTATGGTTGGTTTGCTGTATGATGCTTTATGGTTGATTTACTATATGATGCTTTTATGGTTGGTTTACAATATGATTCTTTATGATTGATTTGCTATGAGATGCTTTATGGTTGGTTTACTATAAGATGCTTTATGGTTGATTAACATTAAGATTATTTATGATTGATTTACTATGAGATGCTTTATGGTTGGTTAACTATAATATGCTTCATGACTGGTTTACTATAAGATGCTTTATGGTTGGTTTACCATGTATACTACATATACTATGCTCGCTACACCCAGATGGTGCTTTTCGTAGACTCGTCAAATTCATCCTCTAGTGGTATATCAGTTATATCGTCCTTCGGATTCAACACCGAATCATCGAAGCTCGCTGCTCCGTCCACTTGGAAAGCACTGTGCGCAGTCTGTTGGGTGTAGAGAACGAACATGAGTCATGGTACCCCATTAGGTAATCGGCCTGAAGGTGTGCATCTGGATGCCTCAGTCAACATTAACGTTTTGAGCAGCATGCATTACAAACTAATACACTAAACACCTAGTAGGCAACCTAGGCAATCGTTTCAGGCAGCATGTCAGGTCGGGTATCGAGAGATTGTCGTTAGAACGTTATGGAGGTGTGATAGATGGTATACACGTACTGCTGAAACGGATTGGTATCGATGTCAGTTGTGTATGGACATGCAAGTTGTAAGCAACCGGTGCCCATGCCTATCACAAAAGAAAGTGACAGAGCCTACAACACAACTCAGCTCTGGTCCAGACTATGTACATATTGTGAACAGGTACGAACACTAAGAAAGTGCTGTTAAGTGGTTTTGCATGCGGATTTGTGAGCTTCTGAACTCCCTCTACACTATGGCGTATGTACAACGTATGAGTGTGAGCGCAAATGAGCCAATGCTTATCGCATTGGTATTATTGGCAATCGCGTGGTGTATCGTTCTGATTGGACATATGATAAAAGGACGAGAAAAATGTAACAAGCTCACTATAAAAAAGACCCACTTTAGACCCCAAACAAAGTGGCTCTTTGGCTATGCCCGCTAGTACAGCACAGGCACGTAAATACAGCATAGCCTGAACCGCCTACCAACACACACTTCACTTCAAAATTGTACCAATGAATGTGCGCACCCTGCACACACTCATATGCACTACATTCTTGTCATCCGGGATTGATTCCCTGACAACGTATACAAACATATACCCATACAAACACAGAGATAGAGATGAGATGGACATGTGTGTGTGTGTGTGTGTGTGTGTGTGTGTGTGTGTGTGTGTGTGTGTGTGTGTGTGTGTGTGTGTGTGTGTGTGTGTGTGTGTGTGTGTGTGTGTGTGTGTGTGTGTGTGTGTGTGTGTGTGTGTGTGTGTGCATTGTGCATGAAGACACTCACCTCCGGCCTCCTTGTCTTGGGTCGCTCTGACTGTGTCAGTTTCTTGAATAGTCCACTCAGAGTTTTGTCGTACTTTACAGCATTCTGCAGAATAGAGCAAACGGTCATTTAGTATGGTAATTCGCAATCCATATATATGCAAATATAATGTATTCAAACCTGCCACCTAATACTAATTTCCACATATATGCATACTTTTTTAAACCTGTCATCTGGTACAAATTTTCCTATACAAACATACGTATTTAAACCTGTCATCTGGTACTTATTTTTACATATATACATACGTATTTAAACCTGCCATCTGGTACTTATTTTTACATATATACATAGGTATTTAAACCTGTCACCTGTTACTAACTTCCACCTCTGTTGCGTAAAAATTTTCTGTGTGCTTGGTCGCAATCGTAGTATGCACTCACTAGCTATGAATGGGTAGTAGCTATGCACGTGCTTGACTATATATGCACATATATATATATATATATATATATATATATATATATATATATATCGATAAGTATATATCGATATATATTTACCCATTCTTCGCACATACTTCTATCCTATACACATGCTCGGCGTTCTTGGTCGAATACAGCGACACAACTGTGCCCTTGCTGCCTAGGCGACCCGTACGCCCTGCACGATGTAGGTAGTCCGCCACTGAGGTTGGGAAATCGAACATGATGACCTATGCATAGACATGGAAAACATACTATATTAGTCATTCCTTTAAACGAGTGCTACACACGGGTATGTATGCAACGCTGATGATGTGTACAAGGCCAGTGCTAAGACGGGTGCATGGGTATACATAGCAGGATTGGGTGCTGCGTATGGAGAGAGGGTCTACTACTATACCAATAGACATCTATCCGCGACCCTCACCTGTGTACGTGGCGAGTGGGAAGGAAGTATGGCCTATAGCTATTCTCCGCATGTTACGTCGTGCATACTTCAGTAGCGGAATGCTATAGCACGCCTCGTTTACGTACGTGACCGCGAACGGGCTATCACATTGGAACAGTTCTATTGGCGAACCGACAGACCATGTTTTTTATTATTAACTATTATGACGTACCGTATGATACACCCTCACACCTCACACAACTGCATGGATAGGCGCCCATGCATACGCCTGACTAGTCCACACTCCAGACTGGCATTGTATAATTCGGATTAAAAAAATGTACACCCAGTCACAGATGTGCGATGCATATTCCACATATCACATTTGTACACCCAGTCACAGGCCTGCCTAGCAAAATGACACGAACACGAACACTGCCGCTGTGCTATTAAGACGTGCAAAGTACAGGTCAACCACCGACCACCTATACTCGCCCGAATATAAATGCGTGGCATCACAACACCTGTTACCAAAACCATGCCACTCAAACGTGCGATATATAGTCCAAACATCACATGGCTGGGCAAAACAGGCACACTACGCATGCCTGACAGGCGAACACATCTTGTTGTCATAGGCAAATATGACGCACGCCTGACAGGACAACACACCTTGTTGACATTTCGCGTGTCGATGCCTCGGCTAGCAATATCCGTGCACACCAGGATTCCTTTCTTTTGCTGCATAAGGGAAAAAGCAGAGTAACGAGTGGCTAAGGTATAGTAGAGTAACGAGTGACTATGTAGGTATAGTAGAGTAACGTGTGACTATGTAGGTAAATTATAGTAACGAGTGACTACGTAGGTATAGTAGAGTAACGAGTGACAATGTAGGTATAGTAGAGTAACGTGTGACTATGTAGGTATAGTAGAATAACGATTGACTATGTAGGTATAGTAGAGTAACGTGTGACTATGTAGGTATAGTAAAGTAACGTGTGACTATGTAGGTATAGTAGAGTAACGTGTGACTATGTAGGTAAATTATAGTAACGAGTGACTACGTAGGTATAGTAGAGTAACGAGTGACTATGTAGGCATAGCAGAGCAACGTGTGACTATGTAGGTAAATTATAGTAACGAGTGACTACGTAGGTATAGTAGAGTAACGAGTGACTATGTAGGTATAGTAGGGTAACAATTGACTATGCAGGTATAGTAGAGTAACGAGTGACTATGTAGGTATAGTAGGGTGACGTGTGACTAAGTAGGTATAGTAGAGTAACGTGTGACTATGTAGGTATAGTAGAATAACGATTGACTATGTAGGTATATTATAGTAACGAATGACTATGTAGGTATAGTAGAGTAACGATGTGACTATGTAGGTAAATTATAGTAACGAGCGACTACACGTAGGTATAGTAGAGTAACGAGTGACTATGTAGGTATAGTAGAGTAACGATTGACTATGTAGGTATAGTAGAATAACGAGTGACTATGCAGGTATAGTAGAGTAACGTGTGACTAAGTAGGTATAGTAGAGTAACGTGTGAATATGTAGGTATAGTAGAATAACGATCGACTATGTAGGTATATTATAGTAACGAATGACTATGTAGGTATAGTAGAGTAACGTGTGACTATGTAGGTAAATTATAGTAACGGGCGACTACGTAGGTATAGTAGAGTAACGAGTGACTATGTAGGTATAGTAGAGTAACGATTGACTATGTAGGTATAGTAGAGTAACGTGTGACTATGTAGGTAAATTATAGTAACGAGCGACTACGTAGGTATAGTAGAGCAACGAGTGACTATGTAGGTATAGTAGAGTAACGATTGACTGACCATGTAGGTATAGTAGAGTAACGAGTGACTATGTAGGTATATTATAGTAACGAATGACTATGTAGGTATATTAGAGTAACGAGTGACTATGTAGGTATAGTAGAGTAACGATTGACTATGTAGGTATAGTAGAATAACGAGTGACTATGTAGGTATAATAGAGTAACGATTGACTATGTAGGCATAATAGAGTAACGTGTGACTATGTAGGTATAGTAAAGTAACGTGTGTCTATGTAGGTATAGTAGAGTAACGTGTGACTATGTAGGTATAGTAGAATAACGATTGACTAAGTAGGTATAGTAGGGTAACGATTGACTATGTAGGTATAGTAGAGTAACGAGTGACTATGTAGGTATAGTAGGCAAACGATTGACTATGTAGGTATAGAAGAGAGTAACGAGTGATTATGTAGGTATAGTAGAGTAACGATTGACTATGTAGGTATAATAGAGTAACGATTGACTATGTAGGTATAATAGAGTAACGATTGACTATGCAGGTATAGTAGAGTAACGTGTGACTATGTAGGTATAGTAGAGTAACGTGTGACTATGTAGGTAAATTATAGTAACGAGTGACTACGTAGGTATAATAGAGTAACGAGTGACTATGTAGGTATAGTAGAGTAACGATTGACTATGCAGGTATAGTAGAGTAACGTGTGACTATGTAGGTATAGTAGAGTAACGTGTGACTAGGTAGGTATACTAGAATAACGTGTGACTATGCAGGTATAGTAGAGTAACGTGTGACTATGTAGGTATAGTAGAGTAACGTGTGACTATGTAGGTATAGTAGAGTAACGTGTGACTATGTAGGTATATTATAGTAACGAGTGACTATGTAGGTATAGTAGAGTAACGTGTGACTATGTAGGTATAGTAAAGTAACGTGTGACTATGTAGGTATAGTAGAGTAACGATGTGACTATGTAGGTAAATTATAGTAACGAGTGACTACGTAGGTATAGTAGAGTAACGAGTGACTATGTAGGTATAGTAGAGTAACGAGTGACTATGTAGGTATAGTAGGGTAACGATTGACTATGTAGGTATAGTAGAGTAACGAGTGACTATGTAGGTATAGTAAGGTAACGATTGACTATGTAGGTATAGAAGAGTAACGAGTGATTATGTAGGTATAGTAGAGTAACGATTGACTATGTAGGTATAATAGAGTAACGATTGACTATGTAGGTATAATAGAGTAACGTGTGACTATGTAGGTATAGTAGAATAACGATTGACTATGTAGGTATATTATAG
The DNA here is from genome assembly GCA_001586965.3 of Sphaeroforma sirkka. Classification (NCBI taxonomy): domain Eukaryota; class Ichthyosporea; order Ichthyophonida; genus Sphaeroforma; species Sphaeroforma sirkka. The sequence goes on along the minus strand of LUCW03002617.1, from coordinate 52,413 downwards.
TAACGAATGACTATGTAGGTATAGTAGAGTAACGTGTGACTATGTAGGTAAATTATAGTAACGAGCGACTACGTAGGTATAGTAGAGTAACGAGTGACTATGTAGGTATAGTAGAGTAACGATTGACTATGTAGGTATAGTAGAATAACGATTGACTATGTAGGTATAGTAAAGTAACGTGTGACTATGTAGGTATAGTAGATTACTATGTAGGTATATTATAGTAATGAGTGACTATGTAGGTATAGTAGAGTAACGTGTGACTATGTAGGTATAGTAAAGTAACGAGTGATTATGTAGGTATAGTAGAGTAACGAGTGATTATGTAGGTATAGTAGAAGTACTAGAGGCCATATCTGAGCCCTCGGTTTAGCGGATAAGACGCGTTTCGCTCACAGATTCACCAACTAACTCGAGTAGGTGGTAAGCACGTGCCCATACTATGATACAGCTACCATCGTCATAGGGTGGTGTATATAAAGTACTTGTAACATAAGCACATACTATAAGTTACAACTAACCATCATCACAGGGTAATGTACACTAAGTACTTGTAACACAAGCACATACTATATGATACAGCTAACCATCATCACAGGATAATGTGTATAAAGTACTTGTAACATAAGCACATGCTATATGATACAGCTAACCATCATCACAGGGTTATGTATATAAAGTACTTATAACATAGGAAGGCAGTTCCTACGAGCAAGGTCTGTGGCGCATAGTTAATCACAACAAGCCACACACATACACATACACATACACATACACATACACATACACATACACATACACACATATATATATACATACACATACACATACATACCCACTCATGGAACCCCCCATCGACCACACGTGCACATACCTTCTGGAACTCATCAATGGCCGTAGTTCTGACCTTCGAGTCCTGGCACCCGTGCATCTTGTAGTTCATCTTGCCTGCTTCGTTGAGCATGCTGGACACCCAGTCACACGTACGGTATGTGTTGCAGAAGACAATCACACTGCCCGTTTGGCCGAACATTTGGGCTTTGAGCGCCTCTTGCTTGGTATCGTCATGGCCCCTGTGTGGGGCAGAGAGGTGGGTGTGAGTGCTAGTCTAATGCACCTGAAACGAGTGGAATGGGACCGCTCAGGTGCATATTGGGGACACCGCATGCACAGGGTATCTGCGCACCACTAGCGGATAGCCTGCTGTATCCACGTGCTAAGCGTAGATCATAGGCGTGGTAGGTCTATGGATGAACATCACTGAGTGGGAGGCTCGCACGGGCATGCAACACAATGCAACACACCTGAGCCGAATGAACTCGTGCGTGACGTTTGAGTCGGCTTTGTGGACATTCGGGGTGGCCACAAACTCCATCTCCGGCAGTGTGGCAGCAATGGTGGCCATGAGGGGCGAAGTTACCGTTGCCGTGGCAACCACAATTTGTGCACCTGAATATACGACAAATGCATGTGCATATGAATATACGACAAGTGCGTGTGCATATGAATATACGACAAGTGCATGTGTATATGAATATACGACAAGTGCATGTGTATATGAATATACGACAAGTGCGTGTGCATATGAATATACGACAAGTGCATGTGTATATGAATATACGACAAGGCAATGTGTATATGAACATACGACAAGTGCGTGTGCATGGGCATGGGCTGTCAATGTCTAACGCTGTGGCTTGCATTACGTCTCCATTGCGTTCATCTTTAACAGCCGAAAGCCAGTAAACTTGGTTTATGTCACCAGCCGAAAGCCAATTAACTTGGTTTATGTCACCCACGAACTAGAAGGCACAAGCCGGGAAGTTACAACTACATCACAGCCGAAAAGGGTACTTTAAACGCAAACCTATTCCATTGTGAACAATATGACCCGTAACTTCTGCAGTGGATTCAACGATTCAGGGGGCTGGTGCAATACGTACCCTGGCAGATGATGATATACCCATTACATATACATGCCAAGACATACGCACATGTAAACCAACTGTAAATGATGATTTACCCGTTACATATACATGCCAAGACATACGCACATGTAAACCAACTGCAGACGATGATTTACCCGTTACATATACATGCCAAGACATACGCACATGTAAACCAACTGTAAATGATGATTTACCCGTTACATATACATGCCAAGACATACGCACATGTAAACCAACTGCAGACGATGATTTACCCATTCCATATACCTGCCAAAAAATACGCACATATACACCAACTGTAGATGATGATTTACCCGTTACATATACATACCAAGACATACACACATGTAAACCAACTGCAGACGATGATTTACCCGTTACATATACATGCCAAGACATACGCACATGTAAACCAACTGTAGATGATGATTTACTCGTTACATATACACGCCAAGACATACAACCAACACAACATACGTGGTCTGGCCATGAGCTTGATCGCAGGGGTGGTAGGGACCTTCTTCTGGCCCACAAACTGCATCTGAGACACCGTCTTAGCGTGATCGGCGGCATTGCGCGCTCTGAGAATGGGCGTGATCATCTTCTCTGTCAGCACATGGAATCCTTCGTCAAATAGAGTGTCGGCCTCGTCAATGACGCAGTACCGAACATCGCTCATGAAGATCTTTTTGTCTTCAATCCGAGACTGCCGTGGTAGGTGCGGGTGGATGGAGTGTGCACAGGGTGAGTATACGTGTCATTGTATGGAAATATGACAAATGTGGGTGTTCTAGGTATTTGATTCACGTGCGCTATAGGTATTAGGCTTACGTGTGTGTGACATAGGTATTTGGTATATGTGTGTGTTATAGGTATTTGGCTTACGCGTGTGTGATATAGGTATTTGGCATATGTGTGTGTGTTATAGGTGTTTGGCTTATGTGTGTGTTATATAGGTATTTGGCTTATGTGTGTGTTATATAGGTATTTGGCTTATGTGTGTTATAGGTATTTGGCTTATGTGTGTGTTATGTAGGTATTTGGCATATGTGTATGATAATGGTATTTGGCGTATGTGTGCCGTGTTATAGGTATTTGGCATATGTGTGTGTTTTAGGTATTTGACATATGTGTGTGTGTTGTTACAGACATTTGGCTTATGTGCGTGTGTTTATAGGTATTTGGTTTGTGTGCGCAACTATATAGGTATTTGGCATGTGTGTGTGTTATATAGATATTTCGCTTATGTGCGTGTTATATATAGGTATTTGGCATATGTGTGTTAATGGTATTTTGCATATGTGTGTGTTATAGGTATTTGGCATATATGTGTGTGTTATAGGTATTTGGCTTATGTGTGTGTTATAGGTATTTGGCATATGTGCGTGTGTTATAGGTATTTGTCTTATTTGTGTGTCATAGGTATTTGGCTTATGTGTGTGTGTTATAGGTATTTGGCTTACATGTGTGTGACAGGTATTTGGTATATGTGTGTGTTATAGGTATTTGGCTTACGCGTGTGTGATATAGGTATTTGGCATATGTGTATGTGTTATAGGTATTTGGCTTATGTGTGTGTTATCGATATTTGGCTTATGTGTGTGTTATAGGTATTTGGCTTATGTGTGTGCCTATAGATGTTTGGCTTATGTGCGTGTGTTATAGATATTTGGCTTATGTGTGTGTTATGTAGGTATTTGGCATATGTGTGTTAATGGTATTTGGCATATGTGTGCGTGTTATAGGTATTTGCCTTATTATCAGTGTGTCATAGGTATTTGGCTTATGTGTGTGTGTGTTATAGGTATTTGGCTTACGTGTGTGTGACAGGTATTTGGTACATGTGTGTGTTATAGGTATTTGGCTTACGCGTGTGTGATATAGGTATTTGGCATATGTGTGTGTGTTATAGGTATTTGGCATATGTGTGTGTGTTATAGGTATTTGGCTTATGTGTGTGTTATCGATATTTGGCTTATGTGTGTGTTATAGGTATTTGGCTTATGTGTGTGTGCTACAGATATTTGGCTTATGTGTGTGTGTTATAGATATTTCGCTTATGTGTGTGTTATATAGGTATTTGGCATATGTGTGTTAATGGTATTTTGCATATGTGTGTGTGTTATAGGTATTTGGCTTATGTGCGTGTGTTATCGATATTTGGCTTATGTGTGTGTTATAGGCATTTGGCTTATGTGTGCGTGCTGCTAGATATTTGGCTTATGTGTGTGTGTTATAGATATTTGGCTTATGTGTGTGTTATGTAGGTATTTGGCATATGTGTGTTAATGGTATGCGGCATATGTGTGCGTGTTATAGGTATTTGCCTTATTTGTGTGTCATAGGTATTTGGCTTATGTGTGTGTGTTATAGGTATTTGGCTTACGTGTGTGTGACAGGTATTTGGTATATGTGTGTGTTATAGGTATTTGGCTTACGCGTGTGTGATATAGGTATTTGGCATATGTGTGTGTGTTATCGATATTTGGCTTATGGGTTGTGTTATAGGTTATTTGGCTTATGTGTGTGTGCTATAGATATTTGGCTTATGTGTGTGTGTTATAGATATTTGGCTTATGTGTGTGTTATGTAGGTATTTGGCATGTGTGTGTTATGTAGGTATTTATCATATGTGTTAATGGTATTTGGCATATGTGTGCGTGTTATAGGTATTTGGCATATGTGTGTTCTAGGTATTTGGCATATGTGTGTGTTACAGGCATTTGGCTTATGTGTGTGTGTTATAGGTATTTGGCTTATGTGTGTGTTATAGATATTTGGCTTATGTGTGTGTTATAGGTATTTGGCATATATGTGTGTTAATGGTATTTGGCATATGTGTGTGTTATAGGTATTTGGCATATATGTGTGTGTTATAGGTATTTGGCATATGTGTGTGTTATAGATAATTGGCTTATGTGTGTGTTATGTAGGTATTTGGCATATGTGTGTTAATGGTATTTG
>LUCW03002617.1:0-42500 GCA_001586965.3 Sphaeroforma sirkka | reverse complement strand
GACATTTGACAGCTGTGACAGCAAAATCGTCGAGTTGTATGTACTGTACCCGTGGACCATAGCCAACATCTCACATATTATACATATATATATATCTATATATATATATATATATATATATATATATATATATATATATATATATATATATATATATATATACGTGTTTCGTTACACTTGTGTGCGACGAGTAAACCCGATTCGTTACCCCTTAGTAAAAACCGAGCACAGTTATGATTATTGTAACGCCGAAATAGTGTCTCAATTGCCTGAAAAGTGTCGATTCAGTATGAGTGTACTACTACATACGCCCGCATACCGATCATACTAAAAGCATCTGCTTACTGTACCTAAAACTGTACAATACTTGCGTTGGATACATATTTGAAACTTTAAAAAGTATATCATACTGAATGTAAAGTTTAGGGCTGCTTATAAAGCATTCTTGTGTTGGATAAGTACAACGAGACTCTATATAAAGGTTGAGATACATAGCCTGTTCAATCGACATGACCCGACGTATGGATAATTCAGTATCACACGAAAGTGCGCCTAACGCAGTACATACAGACACTATGAGAGATACAAACAGTAGCAAGGACGTGCACGCACCTCAAAACAGTCAAGACGATACGTATGATAAGCTGAAGAGTGTACACACCGCCAAAATTCTCTCAGCTAAAGGTGATAAAACAAGTGACGACTCACACGCCGATGCGAATGTAGAAAAAACTAAACTCACTATCAATGCATCTAACGGTCACAATACTATAAACGGTATCATTGGGGATAAATATAAGTATGTGTGTATGCTAGTTATATTGCGAGGCTTACAGGCCTGGAGTCTGAGCACCGCCTTTGCGCCTGACGAGTGGTATCAGGCACTGGAGATAGCACATGTCATTGTGTACGGTAGAGGCTACATCACATGGGAATGGATTTCGCATATAAGAGGGTTTGCACATCCGTATATGTATGTGCCTTTATTCTACACCCTCAAGTTGCTTCATATAGATACGGCCAGTATGCTGGTGGTGATACCGCGAGTGCTGCAGGGGATGCTGGAGGGTGTGTGTGAGCTGGCTCTGTATAGGTATTTAGTTGTGTGTGTTAAATATACATGTATGAAGTAATACAATACGTGCATGCATGCGTTATAGATTAAACTGTATATGGTTCTAGACATGAGCCCACTATATGTAGATATGTACTATCGTATACGTCGGCTGTAGGGGATGCTGGAGTGTGTGGGAGAGTCAACTCTGTATAGATATGAATGATGTGTGGTTAATGCACAAGCAAGAGTTGATATCCGTGCACATACATGGGATCTAAGCTTAGATTAGGATGGTGTATGGAAGTTGTCTTTGTATAGGTGCCCGATGATGTCTGCAATAGTATATATAAGGAATAATACGCCATACTTACACTTGCCTTGCATTCTATCTGGCAGATATTGCTGAGTATGAGCGTGCTATGTGTAGATAAGTAGTATCGTATAGGTGTGCTAGCGGGGATGTCAAGTGAGGAGTGAGAGCTGGCAAAGTATAGATTAGTATGATGTGTGGTTAGTGTACATATAAGGATTGATACAATATACGCACACGTATGTTTTTTTTTTATGTTTTTTTATGTTTGGATCCGCGTGTTCTCCAGGGCTAAATAGAAGCATCACAGTTTTTCGGTGACGTTTAACACCCACTCTCTACTTCCGGTTGCTCTGACATACAATTTGCAATTCAGAACTCAAACTGTATGTGCGTGAGAGTGTACGTGTGTTTGTGCGTGAGAGTGTACGTATGTATGTATGCTTTCATGCACATGACAAGATTGAGTCCAAGCTTCTGAGTGTCTGAGTGTATATATGCATGAAACGAACGATTCGCATTGGAGGTTAGCAACAAGTACTACGTTTTGGATCGTCATTCCTCACACAAATGTGAGTGTCTATCCGTGAGCGTGACAGCAAGATACAACACACCTCAGTGTGTCACCACTACCACTTATTCGAAGTCACAGACTTGTTGCGAGGCTATTTCTTTATATATGTGAGTCCTGACGATTGGTTGTGCGTTTGCGGGGTGGCGGTTGTCTGCAAATGCACGTACCTACATGCTGAGCAAGTAGTGCCATTCAGAGTCAGAGACCACTGGATCACCCTGTGGCATGGTTTGTCAGTTGGCTATTCAATCCCAATAATAGCAGTTAACGTTTTGCGCACGAGTTGCTTCGATCCACATGATGGGAGTACCTGTTGTCTTTGAGTCTCCCATCGCTCCCCGTGAAGACACTGAAATCGTCCGGAAAGTTCGACCATCTGCATACCAGTTGTGTCAAGTGCATAGCCCACGTGCTTGAAGACCACACGAATCGCTTTGTGTAGTTGTAGTACATTGAACACACAGTCCATTACAAATAAACCACTTGTCCGTAGGGATAGTCGCCTGTGTAGGATGGATGTTGATACGTCTGTAATGGCTCATGGAGGCGTTGCACGTGTAAGCTTTTCATCGAGTGTAGATGGTTGCTGGTTTTTGTATTCAGGCTATAGTATAGAACATACAGCCTCAATATTAGGTACAGAACTTCCAATCAGACGTAGTACTGTCAGAATGTACTCTCAAGTGCATCATTGATATATAAGGGTGCTCACGTGCACGCCATCACATACACTATCTATGTATCTGATCGTATACATTACACCAAACACATCATTTGCACACACACATATATATTTTTCAGTATACGTAGTCGTATTCATTCATGTACTTGCTTGCAGGCTGGCGTATCGTACGTTTGGGCGTGAGGCTGCGCGGATGACGATGTTCTGCTCACTGCTGAGCTGGTCTATGTGGTACCTGAGCGGTCGCACGCTGTCGAACTCTGCGGAGATGATCCTCACAACCGTGGCACTCGATCTCTGGCATTGGCCTGGCATTGATGTGAAGCCAGAGGATAGGCGGTAGGATGTATGCGTGCGTCTGTGTGTTGGTATGTGTGGGGGGGGTTTGGGTGCGTAGGTGTGTCTTGGCTTGTGCATGCACTTGTGAAGATGGATAGGAAGCCACCCGAGAGGAACCGTATGTGCTCTACTGGAACCACCTATAATTGCCTATGTCTGCTATGTTGCTTTTGCCTGGGCGTTTCTGTAGGACTCACGTTACAAGGAAATAGTAACTTTTTGCACATATATTTAGTGGTCATAGCCCGCAATGTAGCTGTACTTTGACATAGTGTTGCTGGTACGAACACATACACAACCATGCATTCTTTCCCACCTTCACATATCGTTTACTATTTTTCAGTGCTGCTAGCTTGTGGACACACATCCAGACATAGTATCCATACAAAGTATCCAGACATCGTATCCCTACATAGAATACATACAAAGTATCCCTACATAGTATACATACAAAGTATCCATACATAGTGTCCCTACAAATTATCCCTACATAGTATCTATACATAATACCCTACTTTTCCTATGATCACTCTCACATAGGTCCCTTAAAGGCGCTCTCTTTTGGGCGGCCTGTTCGTGCGTGGTGAGACCGACTAGTGCATTACTATGGGCTGCCCTGGGGCTCTATCAGCTGTGGTACACCCACCATCGGCTTGCGCTCCTGGGCGATGTTCTATGCATTGGGTATGTGTGTAGCCGATTGGCAATGTCAATACAATACTGGGTCTCTGTTTTACCGGAATAGCTAGTGATGTGGTTGTAGTAGTAGAATTGCCGAATAACTATTCTGGGTATTTTAGTTTAGCCGTTCTAGTACAATATCGTTTCTCGAGTCGCTATTTGTGGGGCATGAGTGTGTCTGTCAGCTATAAGTCTGTCGGCGTTGATATGTGCAAGACTGTACGAGCGCATCAGCTTCAGCGTACGTGGTATCGACTTGTTCTATTTATTGGCATTGTGCCCTGCAGGGGTGTGATACTTACCTACTCTCTTATATATGTGTTGTGTGTGTGTGCAGACGGTAGGGGGCTTATACAGATTGGTCAATATCTAAGCAGTTGTGCTGTAGCCGACATGGGTTGACCGTTCATTTGTGACGCTGCACTCATCGGGTATGGTCTGCTGCTGCAAAGTCCTTTCAGTAGTGTATTCCACATTCACTGCAGTCCGATATTCTTATAGTCAAGCGCGGCTGTCCTGCCACATTTAGCCAGAACTAACGCATACTACACTTCGACACGGCACAGGCGTCGATAATATAAAGTCCGTAGATGCACATATGCTCTCACGCATCAGCATACACCCAAAAATATACCTCAAACAGAAAGTCGTTATGTTGCCGCATAACTCTCAAATACACATCCCTTTGGACCACTTGTCCACTCCAACCTCGCTCTCTTAGCAGACACGGCAATGTGTGGCACAGCATGCAGCATTATAGGTCATAACAACCCCGACTCTTTCATTCTCTTTCAATCGGATACTTCAACAGCGATTTACAAACGATTTGCCATTGTTTTCTCCTACGCTTTCAGCGTTCCTATTTTCACGCTCTCCGTGGGCCTAGATTCCTACATGTACGGCCAGTTGGTGATTGTGCCATGGGAGTTCGTCAAAGAAAACGTTTTGAATGGTGTGGCTGGCTTCTACGGGACGAATCAGAGCCATTGGTAGGTCTACTTCTATATAAACTTTATTTGGTATATCTAAATATGTAACAGCTTTGTATTGGTGGGTATAATTCTATATAATATTAATTGAAATGTCTAATTATGTATTAGCTCTGTATTGGTAGGTCTAATTCTATATAGGATTTGTTTTGGAATGTCTAATTATGTATTAGCTTTGTATAAGCAGGTCTAATCCTATATAGGCTTTGTATTAGAATGTCTAATTATGCATTAGCTTTGTATTGGTAGGTCTAATTCTATATAGGCTTTGTATTGGGATGTCTAATCCTAAATAAGCTTTGTATTGGTATGCCTAGTTCTATAGAAGCTTTGTATTGGTGTGTCTAATTCTAATATAAGTATTGTATTGGTACTTTAGATTCTATATAAGCTTTGTATTGATATTTTTATTTCTATACTTTTTATCGGTGTGTCTAAAACTACATAAGAATTGTATTGGAATGTCTTTCTCCTATATAAGCTTTGTATTGCTATGTCTAATTTTATATAAGCTTTGTGTTGATATGAATATAGGTCTGGTGTGTGCACAATATACCCAGAATCGATATCATGTCTTCGGTAGCTATTGATTGATTATAATTTGCTTACGTTTTGTTTGATACGCAAGTCGCACCTCAATTTGGTCGCTGGTCTGGTTTTGTCACGTTTTCTGTTTATTATAACGTAGTCATCGTAGCTTGTCAAGTTCGTGTGTGGGAATCTTTATTTGCTGCTCTACGGGTGCAGTGCTTGTATCCACCTACGCACACACTTGTGAAGCGTTAATACTTATTTTGATGACCCCAGGGTTCTATAAACCTGCATTGCTTATGCCCATAAATGTGAATCTTACGTACTTGTGACAGAATGAGCATACATACATGCGTCCTGACTTGGCACAATATCGGTTGGGCGTTTTAGAATATTTAAAAGTACTAAAATGCATTTGAGTCAGTAAACTGCTTGTTTTCTGGTGAATGGGCATAGTTTAGTAGTGAAAGACTAAATACGCTTGCGTAGCGGGGAGGTGGATGTTTCTCATGCCAACGTCTTGAAAAGCAAGTGTGAAGTAAATTGAACGCCGTCATGCATGCCAGTGTACCCGGTGAGAGAACATCGCGAATTGAAATTCTCGTTAGTACAAGCAGATAGGGTGACAGACTAAAGCTACCCTTTAAGGTTATGTATAGTTAGTCTATGACCTTGAGTTTGCTTGCTGACCTGCATGTCGTCTGGGGGTGTACTCTGCCCATCTTTGCGATAAGCAGCATCACCGAATGTCCCGCTATACTTTACCATGTCTACCTAGGGACCATGAACCCTGCATGGTGTGAAATCAGCTGAGCTCACAGTAGTCTAACAGTCCGTTTTTTCATGTATATTCATTCTCAGGTACCTATCTTCTGCCATGCCCACTCTTCTGGCCACCTATCTGCCCCTGTTCGTCTTAGGAGCTTGGTCGGCTTGGACGACACATCGAAGGGTATGTATGTGAGGCCTCGTCTCATGTTTTAGCACTCTTGTTTGTAGTATGTTCCATCCCGATGACATGAGGAGTACGTAAGGGTACATCACTTTTAGAATAGTCTTCGTGTTTAGGTCGGTCTGCTGGACACGGGCGAGTTTTAGTCGTAGCAGCTGTCGAATGTCATCCCGAGTCTGTCGTTAACCGATTATACTCAACCATGCATACACTGCGTATATTATTGCTGACTTTTCAATGTATATCAATGCATCAACAACATGAGCATTCTCAGTCTATGCTGAGCCAGGTGTATAAACATACTATGAATCATATACACGACAGGGTCCACTTCTCTGTATAGCGTGGGTGGTGCTGGTGCATAGTCTCCTGGAGCACAAGGAGTTCCGCTTTATAGTCCCAATGTTGCCGCTGATGCATCTGCACTGTGGCGTGGGTCTACAGACTATACGCGAGTACCTCTTGCCACCAGCAATCACCGCCACGGTGACATATTCTGCAACAGAGACAAGTGCACGCGATGCCACAGCCACGGGTGGTACAAGCAACGCAAAGGAGGTTGCTTTGCGAAGGCTTGTGCAGAGTGAATACACACGGGTACACACATACGAAAAACCAGCTCAAGCAACGCCAGGCTCGAAGCGGCTGAGTAGGGGAGCTAAGGCCAGGAATGTCAGACTCTACCAGTGTTTATATTGGGCCCTGGTGGTTACTATGGCAACCAGTCAACTTCTCGCAGGGTTATACTTTACACAGGTGCATCAGAGGGGCACTGTTGATGTACTCACTACTCTCAGAACGGAGTTTGAGGCGTGGGGAGCAAAGCAGAGTGGCACGTACTCACAGTCAGGTGGTGAACCTCAAACGCTCTATGCCACATGTGAGAGTGCTCGAACAAGCCAGTACAGCGGTGATGAACAATTGGTGGACACGGGCGAGGGTGCGTGCGAGGGTGTTTTGGATTCAACTGATGTGGTGCGTGATGTAGAGGAGAACGCGGGAGCTACTCAGGATAGAAGGCACGAGAAGAGTGCGTATGCGTGTGATCGTGCACATGTGCGCATACACGTGTGGGCTCCCTGCCATTCTACACCCTACCTCAGCCATATGCACCACGACGCTGCGATGCGTTTCCTGACATGCCCACCATACACTGCGTTTGTGGATATGACCGCCGCGGCGAACTTGAAGACAGATACAGGTAGTAGCGATGGTTTCATACCTGAGAAAACCAAGTCCATTACTGCTGAAAACTATGTGGATGAGGCAGACAGGTTTTACGCCGACCCGGTAGCCTTCATCGAGGAACACTATGGCCCACGACATGGTATGCGTGAGCTACTACGGGCGTACAATGTAGACGTTTAGTGAGTGTGCTCTATGCTTTCTTGGATGGACACAGCAAGATTGATAAAAGTTAGCAATAGCACCTCCGTATATCTGTTCCTGCGCATGTTTCGTCAGATTTGTGTGTGGCCAGCATCGTTTAGTGACGTGTAGATTCGATTCGTTATGACAATGCATATACTGATCACAATGATTATGGGAGACACAGATAGATAGACGTTGACACGTTGACGCTTGTTTGTGGTACCCCGTGTGACCCTCGTCCTATGAAGTTAAAAAGGCGCAGTCGTGAAGTTTGGTTGAGCTATTGTACGTTTTTGTGGTGAATATTGAAGAAAATTCTGTTTCACATCGAATAATTAGAATGCTGCTGCTGAACTGTCTCGTACTAACGCTTCCTTTGGTAACTACAGAAGCACATAACTATATAATAAGTGATACGCACGGGCGACGCCGCCCACATAAGCAAGGTTGACAGATTCTCTTCAAATTTCTCATGCATCATAACACAGTTTCATCTGTTAAGCAGGCATGTCAGCCACTACATCTGGCATGCACATACATCCATATTGTTAGTAAACTACTAGGTACAAATGAAATAATAATATTGCTCTTTCGTACAGGCAAACTTGATCCATACAATCTTGAGATCAAATGCGATGATCAGGGCAGGAACATGACAATGGATCGTGCCCACTCGACCGATTTTGCCCATGTGTGTCTTGCTGAGCCAGACATGTGGGGTGGGTGGCCCACTCACATTGTCATGTTCGACGCCCTGTTGCCGCAAGTGGCGAAAGTACTAGAAGCTCAGGACTACGAACTGGTAAGAGAGATGCGTACAAAACTATCCCGCGCAGAAACGTATCTATACGCTTATACCGCTAGCGCATATGACTTTGATTCTATGTGAGGTGTAAGATCTACCTACTATTGGCCAACAAGGACCTTTGCCTCACTATCTATCAGTTTGAAAGGACTGCTCACCAAATGCATGAACTGAACAAACCCATTTGCAATATTATGTTTTTACAGGCACACAGCCTATTTCATACGCACATACCGGACGGGCGAGTAGGAGAGCAAGTGCTGGTATTCCGAAAGACCTCTCTTCGCCATTGCCTAGGCACATGACTGATTTGGGCCTCGAACATGCTTGATATACAGCACATTCTACGATATATCTGGAGTTTGAATCTACGGACTTATCGAATGGAGGGCACAGCTAATGTGGCTGTTAATACAGTTAACATATTATCCAAAGTGGGCATATGCACAGCATTGCGAAATATACATATGTACTTCCAGATTTTTTCTTCAATTCTTTCGGCCCAAGTCTGCAACACTGCTAGTCATCGACTACAGAGATGTTTGACTTTGTTGAACCTAGGCTGTACGCCAAACACCCCTGGCAAAAATGTGAATAAGAACAAAAATATTAATGAATATATATATGAGTCAATTTCCTCATTGAGTGTATACTCACATTCATACGCAAAACAATGAAGACTTACACATAGGGCCGGAAGCATTCTTCTGTTTGATGTCTTTTGGAATTCGGTCCAGATATAAAATCACTCAGCGCATGTGAACGGGGAATCTTTTCCTCGTTTATATCGATGAAAACAATGAATAGGCGCTGAACAACATATTCAGCTTTCGGGAGTGCTGACAAGCGGTCATCATTCATCGTGTGGGTTCCGGCGTTGGAGGTGGTTTTATCAAATAAAGCTTGTGTATAATTTTCTGCGCCGACGATGTAGACATTCCCTCTTGCATATGTTACTTTCCGTGTTTGTGCCACGAAGATAGATTCGTAACCAAATGAGAAGATATAGTGTCGGCCTGTTGATGACTTGTAATCTAATTGCGAAGCGGATAAGGAAAGCAAGGCAAGAGACCAGAACTTTTTCTGTGGCCAATTCGCGGCTTCCCGCATATATTGTAGGAAAGTACGACGTTGGTTTTTTGGGGAATGTTCCACCTCCCTAGCCTCTAAAATATGCCAACGATAAGGACCTGAACCATGAGACGCTCGCTACTTACACTTTGCCGTGATGTGACTTGTCTAAGGACATGTTACATTTAAAGTGTGTTCCCAAAACATTCTAAATGTTCTGTCTGCTATGAAAATTATGTATCCGATGGTTATAATACTTTCTACCTAACTAACCTCTACAATATGACAACGATAAGAAGCTAAACTATGAAGCATCGTCACTTACACATTACCGTGGAATGACTTGTCTGAGGAACATAGTACATGTACTGTAGGAGCTTTGACCATTCCCAAGATGTTCGAAATGTTCTGTCTGCTATGAAAATCATATATTCAATGGCTATACCTCCTCTAAAATTGACAACAATTAGAAGCTAAACTACGAAGCGTTCGCCACTTACACATTGCCGTATAGCGCTTTATATCTAATGTGTGAGCTTCGTCCATTCCCGAGATATTCAAAATATCCTGTCTGTTATGAGAATCATATAAAACCCTAAAACCCTGGTTGTAATTCGAGATAAACTGTCGACTGGATATCTCTATCTCATAGTATGTGACGACATGAAAAAGACAACACAGAGCTTGGGCTGAATACGTTCATGAGTGATTACCGTCACAGTGCAATGCAGAAGTTATCGTCATTAAGGGTACGAAATTATATATAAAACCATCCTATTGAACCTTTATTATCAGTGTCTTATTCAAATTTATAAAATTATACTCTTCACTTCTCTGAATTTAGAAGACAGAAACCCCACAGTACGCATACAACAGGGATAAATTCTGGGAGAGATATCAATAGGATTTTGTGGCTATTCATTGAGGTGCGCTGCTTCTTTCAGCGGGATCATAGATTTTAGCAAAACAGTTTATAGTGGAACCCCGCCTCCATTCCTTCTGTACAATCAGTATACAATCAAGTATTGGATGATACATTCTGAATGGTATTGCTATCCATCTCTTATCTATTTCAATTCAAATTATCTTCGTGATTTATTTGCTAAGTGAAGTGGGCCCCTTTTCAATTAACATAGTAGATATTGTTTGCATGTATAGTGATAAGCTATACAGAAATACTATAATAAAATTTTCAGGCCGTCGAGGAATATTTACAAATGTTAGAGGTATTTACTGTCTAGAAAATAAAATATATATATTTAGACAAAAATCATGCCTATCGCTAATCCGCTAGACTTGTATGCAGTGCTTCGAAAGCGACGAACGGACCAGTAAAGCTTTCCAGGTATGCTATCTTTTCTACATTCGGGGACCGACTTTCATGAAGTACCTGCTATAGTTATTGCATGGTGTCTGACCACTGGTTCGCAGATGATACTCTGATGTACTTTATCTTTTGAAAATCCACTTATGCAAAAGCCCATGTACATATGAATGATAAATGAAACCACTCCAACATTCACTAATCTTAGTCGTGTTTCGTAGTATCAACGGCCAAAGATATTCATGTCGCAATCTGTTGTACCTGATAGTTTTATGGTACCCCTCATGTCGTTGTTTGATTTGTTCGACCAACAGTCGAACCCCACTTACTTGTCGTCTCTCAGGATATGCGACGGGGTTTGTGCAACCCCTGCCTTGTCAATACAAAAGACATCTATAACATATTTCGTTGAGAGCTATTCTCGAACCTTGCTTCACTATGTGGTTTTAAGGTGTTCCGTGTTGAATATATCACTTCAGATACAAGGTTGTTTTACGCTGGTATTTGGAAACCATCAAGCACGACCCTCGTCCAACCAATTAAATCCAGGTGATTAAATACCTTTTACTTTCGTTAATGTTGCATTCGGAGCTCCTTACTGTTGGGATGGTAGCCGTCGAACTGTGATTCAATTTTATGTTTATCACCGGTGGTGTCAGAACTAATCAATGCTTTCACCTAACACACAACTGCTGTGTATTTTAATTGTTCTCTACTAATACATCGTTCTTGCGTGATACTGAGCACAGATCACATTGAGCCTGATTTCAAGTATGTCATTCTATACGGGTCAGTCAAGACTATGGCATCTCTCAAATGAACCTAATCCCAAGAAGTGGTAAGAGTGCAAAAAAACCCCCGGCTATGGATATTTTACATAACCAGAATAAACGTGGTTACATCTATTTAACTTATATATGAAGAAATATGACTACGAGCAGCTCAAGTGGAAGTGGTTTATCAACCTAATTTGCAGCCTATATCAAATTGCTTCAGGCCCAAGACAACGTCACTCGCATTGCTCTCTCTGTAACTTAAACTATCCTAGCCGGATACGCAAGCCGATGTAAACTGAGAGCTGATAAATAAAAGAATTTAAGACACAGTACGCTAGAACTACTTTAGCTCGAATAGCTTCAAACAAATCGTTTTTGCACTCGCCACTATATTGTACTATCCATGAACCGGCTGCCCAATACCATTTCGGCCATACCCACCATTGACTCACGAGTTGACACATGTTCGAATTTATAGGGTTATTTCAGATTGACCATTGCTATATATGTATAAAAGGCCGGACTTTTGGGTCCTCAAACAACGCATCGTATCGTAAAAAATACGGTGGCACGACAAAATTGCCTAATTCGTTCCACGTGTCTCGTTCCCAAAAATAATGGTTATGTCTTGTTCCTATAATAGGTTGTCTGCATGCCTTCTCTGCCGTCTTGCTGCTGTCAAACCCATGGTAGAGGATTCGGTCATGTTTGGCATCAATAGACAGTAATAGGGCGACTTACGATTTGAAAGAAATCACGGATTCATTGATCTTAAGAGTCTATTCTTTCCCCATTTATACTGCGTCTTTTACTGACCGCACAGTTCAATGAACAATCCTATAAATGGACCAATGATAGGAAGACAGAATACAGTTCATACCCTAGCGCATCTATAAAATCTCATGACTGGCTGTTAAACCAATATGCCACATTGCTGTGTGTCTCGTACTACTATAATCTATTAGGAAATTCCTGAGATTCGCATTGCCAACATTTTAAAATCAAGCTTATTCTAGCTATTTTATTCGCTGATATCACACCTTCCATTTTTTTACGAGTAATTTCATACTCTCCCATGCCATTCGAAAGTCATCATCAACACCGTACTCTGCCAATTTTACTAGCTCGAAATTTACATACTCGTTTCAAGCAGTGCCTACCTACTTGAATAAAAGTAATGAATTTTTCTTCTGCCTG
This sequence comes from Sphaeroforma sirkka, assembly GCA_001586965.3. Classification (NCBI taxonomy): domain Eukaryota; class Ichthyosporea; order Ichthyophonida; genus Sphaeroforma; species Sphaeroforma sirkka. The sequence goes on along the minus strand of LUCW03002617.1, from coordinate 29,841 downwards.
CTCATCACCTATAGTTGTGGTAAAAGTCCCCTTAAACCACTATCAGTGTGGAGTTAGAATTAGTTTACAATTAATTCACACGAGGTGAATTATTTGTAGACCACGTAGACAATCAAATATAAGAATAAATACACCGCACTGAGCCTCAGGGAGACTCAGTAGGTTTTAGTATCGTATTTTAATGTGTTTACTACATTTTTACGATACTAAAACCTACTGTTTCTTGTATGTCTGGATTTAAAATGCGGAGAAGGTCTTCAGTCTCCAGGTGGTCCCAACCTATGTGGTGTTGTAGCGTGCGTTCATACGTCATATTACCTGTCAGGTCCTCGAGGGCCTGTATGAGGCAGTGATTAAGCAACCGCTTAGGAAAGTCCTTGCCCTTATCTGCTCGCTCCCAGGCTCTCTTGTGAACTTCCACAATCTTGTTCAAATGTTCCCTGGCTGACTCTACACCCTTGGTGCGGGGATTACCCTTCGCCAACTTCTTAAAGGTAGGGTCTACGGTGGCCTTGCTCTCATGTTGACAGATTTGGTCTATGACCTGTTCCGCCGGATATACCCTCAGCTCATTATGGTTGTCACGGAGATAGTCAATTGTGGCCTTTGCTGCCTTAAAATGTATGAGTACCTTATAGAACCAACGTACCATCCACGACTCATCTAGTCCTGAGACATGGGCGTTCTTCAGTGCCTCTTCTAGCGCCCCTCGTGTGTCTCTATCGGCTGTGCTGCTTAATTGATAACGGTCTAAAGGCCAATCGGGCCATGTCCGTGGCTCCGGAGCTCTGTTCTTCCTGATAGCTTCCAATTGAGTATTCAACGCTCCTTTCAACGTATCGATCGTGGACGTTAGTAATGTACATCTTGGGACATCGTAGTTTCCTGTGCTCGACAAAGTTCATCCACAAAGAAGGATATCTTCCCTTCGAGGCGTTGACACATGGCTCGGCGATGCTCGTTCCACTGCGCTGGTGTCATGATCGGCTCTCTCGCCTGTTCGTCTTTGTGCGGTCGTTTTCTGCTGCCATGAACATTACCGTCGTCGACCTCACTAGACTTGCGCTTACCGTCGTCGACGTCACTATACTTGCGCTTACCGTCGTCAACGTAACTAGCCTTGCGCATATCCTGTATCGATCGCGCGAAGTCTCGGTGCTGTCGGCTGAGTTCCCATCGTCTACGTAGTTGTTTTCGTTCGGCTTCCCTATGATAATCCCCATGTGGGTCGCTCAAATATTGCTCTAGCTGTCGGCCCCTGATTTCGTCAGAGTTTTGCTGACGAGTGCCCGTGGCCCACCCTGACATATTTCTATGCCGTTGGACTTGTCGTTCATCCCCGTATCAACGACATCATTGGTAACATCAAAGGGAAGAGATATTACACGACATTGGATCTAACCGCAGCGTACCATCGACTCCCAATTCACCCTGATTCTCAGTATCTATTCAGTTTCACACATGGCAAAAGCCAGTATTCCTTTACATCAGCGCCATTTGGACTACACACACTGACGCAGCAGTTTCAGCGTACACTGAGTGTGATATTGCAAGGACTTCCGGCACACCACTACCTGGACGACATCGTAATAGCAACAGATGACTACGAGGAACACGTACGAGTAGTGAAAGAGGTCATTCGGCGGCTGACGTACCACAGTTTCAAGCTAAACCCTTCAAAATGTCATTTTGCAGTCAAAGAAGTCATGATCCTAGGGAAGCGAGTATCGAAGGCCGGAATTGATATTTGCCATGAAAAGCAGGCCAAGCTCATTGACTGGCCAACCCCGAAGAAGTACAAAGACATTGCATCAGCCTTGGGATTAGCCAACTTTCTTCACGAGCACCTACCAAACTTTGCAGAGGTAGTTGCCCCACTCCGGGAATTTGTAAGACTGAAGCCTAAGGAAATCATTGGAGACAGGTGGGAACAGAGACACCAGCAAGCTTGGGATGCCATGAAGCAAGCCATAGTTGAGGCAGTAGTGTGTTGAAATTTCCCGTCGACGAAGTACCTTTACAACTCGAAACGGATGCAAGCGACTACGGTATTGGAGGTGCATTGTTCCAGACCATAGAAGGGAAGAAGCAATACCTAATGTTCTTCAGCAAGACCCTCAACGCAGCACAGCGCAATTACGCAACACCCATGAAGGAATTATTGGCCTTGGTATATGGTCTCACACACTTCCGGGATCATCTCGAAGGTCAACGCTTTTCAGTGTTGACTGATCACAAGGCTTTGGTGTATATGAACACACAGCTAAAGCTGAATCCGATGCTACAACGATGGCATCACATCATAGCGCCTTTCAATTTTACTATCTCGCACATCCCGGGTATAAAGAACGTGTTACCAGACGCGTGGTCTAGGCTTCATGAGGGAACTGTTGAGACTGAGGACCCGGAGGTACTATATGCAGAATGTTGGCAACTTTTTTTCCAGACTACTTTGAGCAAGCGCAACGGATTATGGGTGAGAATAATGTCGATGTCTTTGCTTCGCATCAGGACCATCATTTGCCACGCTACTACACCGACGATGACAGGGGTGGAGCGTTTGCACATGTTGGAAGGATATAGACGGATGGATGAACCCACCATGGAGATTAATCCATAGAATGTTGCGCAAGATACGATCAGAGAGGGCCACAGCTACGGTGTGTCTACCGTGGGCGCCCCACGAGCCTTGGTTCCAGTTATTCAAGTCGCTTCTACAAAGAGACCCAGTATTAGTTCCAAGGACAGCCCACTCCTTCCTCAAATACGGAAAGTATGCGAGTGGCAAGGCACCATGGGGTCACACAGTCATTGCCAGAGTAGGCCCACGCAATGGTTACAGCCTTCCAGCGACGTTTTCAGCACGATTGGGATATGCAGAACCGTCCTCAGTATCGAACGTCACCCCATTAGATACGTCTCGGCTAGTATCGATCGCTATCTCGGAAGTAGCCATGACGGATTCTCCAGATGAGGAAGAGATAAGCCGTCGCACACAGCTCACCTTGTGCCAGCATGAGATTGGGCATCATAGAGCAGAAGATACAGTTGCTCAACTACAGCAGAACGGACATTTGTGGCCTAACGCTCTGGAACTTGCACAAACAGTTAGGAGAAACTGTCGCACATGTCTAGGACAGAGGGTGTTACGAAAGGGATTTCACCCGATGATTAATATAACGGCAAAGTATCCGTGGGATCATATTCAAGTCGACATGATTCCAATGCCACTAGTTTCAGCAGCAGGAAATCGATATATATTGCACGTCTTGGATATAGCAACGGGGTACTCGATATTGAGAGCAACGGCCACAAAGTCAGCAGAAGTGGTGACATCTAAACTTATGGAGGTGTTTGGGGAACATGGTTTTCCCAGGAAAATTCAATCAGACGAGGGAGGCGAGTTTTCGAACAAGATTGTTAAATTAATAACTCAAGAAGTTGGAGTGATGCATGCAAAGTCGCCACCATATCGTCCTCAGGTTCTGGGAGCAGCGGAGAGAAGACACAGAGACATCCACGAAGGAGTTCGCAAGCTATGTGAATCTTTGCCTACGGCATGGGATGTCCGACTACCACTTATTATGCTGTGCCAGAACCTCCGAATATCTCGGCGACACAAGACAGCACCATTCAGTGCTTACTTCGGTCGCCGTCATGTTCCGTTTGCTGACTTCACGGATGACCTTCCGGGAATCAGCCGGTCACCAATGAGGCTTGGGCACACCGGCTGGATCGTTTGCACGACACTATCTTGCCGACGCTTTACAAGGTCACGCAGAAATACGCAGACACACTATCCAGGCAGTTTGACCGCCTCCATGCTTACGATTTTATCGCCTTTCAACCAGGGGATGTGGTAATGGTACGGTCCGAAGGTCGCACAACCAAAGCAATGCGACCAATGTTTGGACCATACGTTGTCAAAGCCAGACAGGGACAAGGATATGAACTGACACACAAGGATGGTTCACTTCCAGATACTTTCAAAGGTAAACCAGTTAGAGTGGAACTTTTGCGACTAGTCCATAGAGCCACCGAAAAGCCTTTAGAAGATCATATGTGGCAGGATAGTTCCTCGTTCCGTTACATCATTCGACATAGACAGAATGATTCCACAGGGAATACAGAATACTTGGTTCGCTGGCGGGATGGTGATCCAACTTGGGAGTCAGCCGAAGCTTTTGACGATCCGAATGACATCGCGGCATACCACAAAGCCGAGCAAACTCGGCAGAAGAAGAAAGCGGCACAACAACAATAATTCCAACGTTACGTTGATGAATACCAGATGTCTACCATCTACTTCCGGATCGGAGTTTGTCTCTCCTCGTGAGATTTCACCACGGTATAGAGGCGAACGACGATTCCACAACTCGAGCTTATAGGCGAGTATAACTCCAGCGGATACCCTAGCTTATGGGGGGGTGAAAACATACCAGCGGATACCCTAGCTTTTTGGGGGGTGAAAATATACCAGCACAGCCGGGATGGTTCAAAAGACCAGTATCCAAGGCACGAACTTACTCAACAGAAGGATTTCACAAGTTTATATATATATATATATATATTGTTTAATTTACACTACTAGTTATATATGTTTAATTTTCAATAGTTTAAGAGGTCATTTATTTTGAAGCTCTTCAATCACTGGTGACGCTTGAGCTTGAGGGGAGTGTGGTAAAAGTCCCCTTAAACCACTATCAGTGTGGAGTTAGAATTAGTTTACAATTAATTCACACGAGGTGAATTATTTGTAGACCACGTAGACAATCAAATATAAGAATAAATACACCGCACTGAGCCTCAGGGAGACTCAGTAGGTTTTAGTATCGTATTTTAATGTGTTTACTACATAGTGCCTTACTTAGCAACCCGCTGCTTCCCACGACATATCTTTAATATGTAATAAGCCGCATAAATGATCACAATCGTTGGGAGTATCTGCTGTGAAATACAATATCATGTTTGTCAGCGGCGATAGCATGGGGCTTAATTGTTCAATCGTTCGGTAGCAATCCATAGATTAGTTAGTATGGTGAAAAGAATGTGTTCTTGATCTCTACAGACTCGTAAAACCTCCTCGATTTTTACAGCTTCCTATTTGTGGATATCCTAGCATTCATACTGTTTTTATCCTTTGAAAATCACATACGTAATACGATGTGTACTCGCCACACCATATCGTCGGGGATGACTTCACAACAGATTCTGTGCACTATATTTTTGAAATAGCTCAACAACTCCGCTACGATATTAGCATACGGTTGCCTACGCCATCGGCAGTCATGATAGGACATACAACGCAATATTTGATGATCACGACGAGATATTTGCCTTCATTATGGCATTTGTACACCCTCCACAGCAGTGCTATGATACACCAAACGGCTCGATGGCACTTATTCCAAACACGAACAGTAACTTACGACGGTCTCAAATAGTAAACGCCATCCCGTAAATAACATTTCTTGTATGATCGATCAATGTTATGATATATATGGTGGCAGCAATCTTGCACCCACAACTTTAGCATGAGGGCTCAGGGTAACATACCACCAAGTGTTTGCTTCATATACGAGATACCGATGTAACCGACGAAGCCATTATTATTATTTTACCCACAGTCTTCACGAAGGAGATTATAATAGCCTCCATATACAATCAATTGTACCACTCAAAATCACTGATACTATTGCTCTCACAAAGCCAGCGACTTCTGACGAAATCATTAACAATGTCTACCATTAATTTTGCCGCAATCTATCGGAATATGTTATCCACCAATACCATAAATGTTGAGTAACAAAGATTACGCTCGTGCATCAAATTTGTTCAGAATGTAGGTAATGTAAAAAGGTTAAATTTGCACGCGATTCTTATATTTGAGCATACTTATTGCAACCGTGACTCGTCCACCCAGCGCGTCTTAATGCCCCCGGGGGTAAACTGTGAGAACGATCTGAAATCATTCGTAACCATGTACAGTCACTAAAGAAAATAACATTCATACATCAAATTTAATTGTATTGAATCCACTTACTTGTAGGGGACCACGTTGCATTATGCTGGTTGCCACTTCGATGACGTCGAGGATCCTGAATTTGCCCAAGTATTTCTTCTTTTGCATCGGGACTTCTTCTAACAAGGTCAGGAATTTGGGGGACCACGTTATATTATGCTGGTTACCACTTCGATGTCGTCGAGAACATCGGGTACGAGTTTCCTGGATTTGCCTAAGTATTTTCGTTTTGCCCCCACTTTATGATAACGTATTTTGTTCTTTGGTGTAGTATTTGTCTGTGTGTGCGTTGTGTGCCGATACGACCAGATCCGCTGGGAACATACCAGATTTTCCTTCTGCTTCTTTGTAGAATCTGGGATATAACTTCCAGTCTATGGCTGGTGTAGTTATCGGCATTTTCGTCTCCAAGGTAGTCTACTATTGACTATTTCATTTTGTTTGCATGTAGAGTTTGAGAGTAACCGAAATATACGGTATTGAGTCTTTATTTGTGTTTGTTGTTTTCTACACTAGACTCAATTATTACTTAAGTGTTTCTCTCACACGCGGGAGTCCCGGTATCATCTACCGGTATTACCGCTATCTTTCTGATCACTCTATCAGCAGAAATATTGTATCTTAGATCCAAAACTCGGTATTTGATAATCCAAATCCTGGGTTTTGTGTTTAGGATTGGCTTTTCTGATAGTCTGGTCCCTGGATGCTACAGCCCTCTAACTTTATGCTTCTCAGCCTGCGTAGGAGTAGAAAGTGACATCGTACAGTACTAGATTATCTAGAGGTTGGTGTTTTTGTACAAAGAAAAACTTGTCTCCTAGGGGGCATAAGATGAAAAACCTACCACCATTATTTATTCTTATATATCACTTCCTAAATTAATTTACACTAAATAACGGAAGTTCTCTACCACGCTCATCGGAGTCATTCTTGACCTGTGCTCTCGGTTGATCTCAACTTGACTTAAGAAAACGCATCTCAACGGTGGCTCTCAACCGTGTCTTTGGTCCTTATCCCTCTGGTGTGTGGGCAGAACATGCTTCAAGGTGGGAAAAGTGAGTGTCCTTCAATGTCAGTGAAACTTGGCTAAGTTCCCCGCCTCTTGCGCTGCCTGTTGTTCGCTGATCGTTCATCAGTGTTTGTTGCTGTTGACTTCTTCGGCCTGTATTGCCTTCGCTTGCGTCTTTTATGCTGTCGGTATATCATAGGAATATCAGTATTTGCGATGTCTATTTCATATGTCCAGGTACGCTCCCCATCTGTCCATTGCAGTAAGTAATCATGGGTTCCACCACCTCTTGTGGATTTTCTGTGGTCATGTATCGAGGAGAATTGAGTCATTTCTGATGGTTGTACTTGACTGTTGGTGGTAGAATCTTTAAGCTCGCTAGCAATTAGCTCATCACTGACCGAGTTAGGTCTCTCAGCTAGGAAAAAGTCTTAGGCTGAGGGACTCGCATTAAGTCTTCATTTGTGATTGTTGTTTTCTACACTAAACTCAATTTTTACTTAAGTGTTTCTCTCACACGTGGATCTACCGGTATTCCCGCTATATTTCTGATCACTCTATCATCAGAAATATTGGATCCGAGATCCGAAACTCGGTTTTTGATGATCCTGGGTCTTGAGTCCCTAAAACTACGGAACCCCGAATGGACAGGACGGGCCGTCTCCCCGGGTGCTTCTCCGGGGAGAGAGGGGACCCTCTACTATGGTAGAGGGTACCCGCCTTCAGGAAGGATGGTTCTCGTGTTACATCCTTGCGGATTAGACAAGATTACTGTCCTATGAATCATGAAAGGGATCGTAGATCCCGTACAAGCTTCCCCCTATATTATATTAGCTTAGCTTCTCTTAGGGGATAATGGTAGAGGGCAGAAGCCCTAAAATATTAGTTCCATTCATCTCCAGTATGGGGTATACTCTGGTCCCTGGATGCTACATGCATATTTAAATACTTCTGAAGTTTTTGTATTATGTGTCTTCATGTAAACGACAGCATATTTGTTTTTTGGTTGTCCTTGCCCGGTACCTGTGTTATCGAGAAGTGATGGTGGAATGTCTTAGCTGTTCATTTAGCTAGCATTGTGTGTAAAGTGCAAGCGCTCTATGATCCGTCCAGAGTGATATGTCATCGCGTTCAATGTGCTCCGTGAAAGGATCTAGGCTGTATACCAGTGTGAGTAGCACCTCCATATTCGTGCCATATTGGTTTTGCGCTGGGTTCAAGCCTTTCGAGAAGTATAAATTGTCTTCTCATTCTCCGTCGTTTACGCGGGATTTAAAAATAACCCCTAAGATATGTGCCATGATATAGTCACTCGTATCGTCTATAATTTGAAACGGGTCCTCATTAACTGAGTATGCCAGTGTCGAGAGCATGTAGTTGCGTTTTTGAGTATTTTACACTTTTTTTTCTTCAGGTCCGGTGTCCTTAATATTGAGATATTCTAGTTCATTTTTCCCTTCATCGAGTTGCGGAAGTGCTCGGTCGTATATGTGAAGTCAGGGACATGCACGTATATAGTTAGCGAGTCTCGCTGCTCTGTGTAAATCGTATTTTGTTCTGGGTCGTGGCCAGTCGATCATTCATTCCTGTTTCTCGGGCTCTGCTTTGAGACTTTGTGTGGTGACCTTCACGCCTAGTATATTCACTGTTTTGACTTCAAAGGCAAATTTCTGTTGATGAGTCGGAAGTGCGCGCCGTTCAGCTTCTGAGGACTTTACGTGCCGTTTTACGATATTACCCTTCTGTGAGTTTATAACCTGCAATTCTTTTTTTATATATAGGTAGATCTGTTTGTTTCATCTACTAGGAAGTGTTGTGGTAAAAGTCCCCTTAAACCACTATCAGTGTGGAGTTAGAATTAATTTACAATTAATTCACACGAGGTGAATTATTTGTAGACCACGTAGACAATCAAATATAAGAATAAATACACCGCACTGACTGCCTCAGGGAGACTCAGTAGGTTTTAGTATCGTAAAAATGTATTCACCACGGTATAGAGGCGAAAGACGATTCCACAACTCGAGCTTATAGGCGAGTATAACTCCAGCGGATACCCTAGCTTATGGGGTGAAAACATACCAGCGGATACCCTAGCTTTTTTGGGGGAAAATATACCAGCACAGCCGGGATGGTTCAAAAGACCAGTTTCCAAGGCAAGAACTTACTCAGCAGAAGGATTTCATTAGTTTATATATATATATATATATATATTGTTTTATTTACACTACTAGTTATATATGTTTAATTTTCAATAGTTTAAGAGGTCATTTATTTTTGAAGCTCTTCAATCACTGGTGACACTTGAGCTTGAGGGGAGTGTGGTAAAAGTCCCCTTAAACCACTATCAGTGTGGAGTTAGAATTAATTTACAATTAATTCACACGAGGTGAATTATTTGTAGACCACGTAGACAATCAAATATAAGAATAAATACACCGCACTGAGCCTCAGGGAGACTCAGTAGGTTTTAGTATCGTATTTTGATGTGTTTACTACAGTGTAGCTTGTTTCATGTATTAGGAAGTGAAGTTTTGAGAAGTGTTGTGCTCCTGCCGGTTGTGTACTATTTTGTTTTAGTAGCACAAATTTTTCTTGTTCGTACTGAGAAGTGATTTCTCGTAAGTCTATGCATGTTCGGACTTTCTTGATAGACCTGCTTGGTCATGTTCCCCTGCAGACAACAGTGGCAGGTTCACTGTGGTTGGTTGGGTATACTACATTCATAGTCAAGAGACCCAAGACAGTCTCAGTCTCTCCTAAAATCATTAGCTCACTACTTAAGGCTGAAGCAAAACTTGATGTACTTTTCAATTTAACGTATTAACGTAGCTCATTGTAACGTAAATATTTTGGTACATATGGTCAGCCTGGATAGGCCGACGTTTATATGTACAGGACTGGGCACTTGTCTCAACGCTCTAGCCGCACATACGGTCGACCGTTGTTCCTCCTGATTCACGCACTAACAGTAAGTCGCATTGAACAACGGCAAATCTTTTACTTCGTACGCATTCTCAACCGCCACCCTTTCTTTCTCAATAGGTGTGATGCGTGCGATGACAAAATCCTTGATGTCTACTTCCGTTGCCTTAAAGACTCTTGATCATTTCTTCAGCAAGTGCAAGCATCGCAGCATGTCTGCGCGTGCGTATGTGTCCTTTTTTTTATAAAAAAAACCAGCGCCTATGCTTTACACGGTCACAGGCGCCCAATAGCAGCAGTGAGCCTCCCAGCTATCGCTCAAAAGTATTCAAACCCGCAAACCCGTGTTTTAAAAAACGCACGACCCCACCAGCTTCTCAGCCCCTGATGCAGCCGCCAGTACCCGCACACCTTTTGACGAAAGTAATGGACCGCCCGATGCCGGACAAAACTCTTCACGAAATAGTTGACATAACTCCGGTATGGCTCTTCTTCCGGGTAATTTTCTCTAGCGGCAAGTCCCCATCCCAATCAGTAGTTGAAAAATACTGGCGCGACCAACCACTCCCCAATTACACCACTTTCTCTGGTTTCTCCTATCCAAACCTGGTTCTCAACGAAATCGCCGTGAGAGCTCTACCAGTTTCGGTCGCCTTTGAGTTCCTAGGGACACTGTCGCCCAGGTGAAATTAGATACATAACTTACTTACGAAATGGCACCACCACAGACTCTTCGACGACAGGCAATGGTATAGAAATGGCTGACATCAAGAAGGAGGAGAGCTCAGTAGTGTTGATCGACGATGAACAATGTTAGGACCAATGTGGGTGACGCTCTTCAACCCACAAGGACTCAACATAGACAACGCAGCGCACACAGATGAGTATTTGAACGTTATATCGATTTTGAGTCAGGTTGATGTTTTGTGTGTGGTTAAAACCTGGCAGAACACCACATTTCTTAAATATATACGCTCGAACACGTTTTATCATATTCTACATCACACAACATGGCATAATATCTTACACCCTTCACACTGTGGTATTGGCATCTTTTCAAAACACCACCCATCAAAAAATTTAACTTGTACGTTCTTTGTGTGCTTGGCGTTCGTATGGCCGTGTTCTACCTCCCACTCAGATAAATTACCGATGAAGACGTCAGGTGATATATGAACCCTCCTGAGATTGTCAATTTCGAACCCGACGTCGTTTGGGGGGGGATTTAAACTTCAAAGCCCGTAAGTATGGTCACGCATCTACGAATTACGAACTACGTATGAACACAATCGAGACTACCCTGCGCAATACGTGGCACTTGGACTACCTCTATGCAGGTTAACTGGTACAGAATATGCGTATGGCCGGCCTACCACCCCGCCTTCCTCCAGACCTACAAGCTGACGGGCTACAGTATCTGAGGTGATCACACCTTTGGACTCGATCTCCAGGTACTTCCAACGGAACAAATCCATCGTCTCCAACAAATGCCAACAAATAGTGCCGCCGCCTCCGGACCAACGCCTCCCATCTCATGGATATAACCGATATCGACATCGACTTTATCCTACGCAACATATCCCGCGCACGACTATTCCAAGCCAAAATCAGGGGCGCATCAGAACCTACTACGGTCATATCTCACCTTGCACGGTTCCAACGGAACAAATCCATCGCCCCCAACGAATGCCAACAATGCCGCCGCCTCCGGACCAACGCCTTCCCTCTCATGGATATAACCGATATCGCGCACGACTATTCCAAGCCAAAATCGGCACATCAGAACCTACTACGGTCGTATCTCACCTTGCACAATCCAGCGGAGGGGCTGCTAAGGATCCTCGTCCGCATCTGGCGCTATGCCGCTAACCCACAATTCTTCGGGGGATTCAACTACGGCATAAATAGACAACAGCTGCCATACCACTCGTCCCGCCCACGTCTGACCGCCCAAAGCAAATCTCAAGTTTTCAAAGATATTGCGTACCAACGACAATATCCGCGCCAACCCTGCATACCGGGTGCGGATGACACAGGCACCACCCTCATTGGCTATTTAGAGGACCTATTCAACTCCACAAGCCCGTATATGGTTTCACTGGATACCAAACCCTCTGTACGCCAGATGCAATTCCCGCCATACACCCCGGCGATGTAATGGAGGCTATACTACGCTATCCCAATAATAGGCCTGGCCTGACGGGACTCACATCCTCCTCCTGAAGGCCGCAGTGGAGCGATTTACCAAACGCAAGACACTAGGACGTCCTGACGCCAATAGCCCACTGATTAAACTTCTTGCCGAAGTATTCACTGAGCTACTGAAGGCGGGTACCTACCCTGCAGCCCTGAAATGCATCCTCCTGACAGCGCACTCGAAAAAGGCCGATGCAGATATCACCTCCCCCGCCGACTTCCGCCCTATCACGCTAATGAAAATAGTTAGACGCATCTTTGAGAAGTGCTTCCTCAGGCTGATTACGAGCCACCTCGGCTCTGCTATCCATGCTACTCAAGTTGGCCCAAATCACAACACTCCTGCCATACCCACCAAGCATTATCAAGACATACGACAAGATTGCTCTCCCGCGCCTGTGGGTACTTTTGCGCCACGCTGGAATACCCCAGAATTGTATCAACTGCCTCTGCGCGCTATTTAAAACGACCCCTACCCGAGTGGCATACCGCTGCACGCTGTCGCCTAAATTCCATAGAACGAATGGCATCCTACAAGGCTCAATCGTTGGCCCCCAGCAATTATTATCATCTACATGGATTTCTTGGTTGTCACGCTAGCACAATTCCGGCCCTACACCTCCGCTCTTGATTATTTGTCGACGACACTCGAATCCAAGCCCCTAAACCGGTTCCGTTTCAGCCCTTCTTAGACGACATTGATGCTTGGGGACAGACGCAAATCTGGCCTCGAACAGGTTGTCATCAAACCCACCGATTTGTGACACGCGACGCCAACGCTCCGTATAAATGTTGAGCTTTTCACACCGACGCTTGCAGATGCCTCTTGAAGCACATGTTATCTTCCCCTGAAGGTGGCACCCACACATGCCAAGCCTAAACTCTCCAAATACATGGGATTTCCACTCTCCAACGAAATACCAGAGAACAAGCTCACCAGATATATGGAATCCCTGGTTGCAGTATTGTCCCTGAGTATCGCCTCCTTCCGCGCTTTTGGCTACCATGGCTTTAGCTGGCGACACCCCAGCAACCGGGTGCTGTTCAAAACATTCATCATATCCACGGCTACATATGGCCTGAACATCATTGCCTGGGCTCCGCCTATATGGAAGGATGTGCCGAACTCCCCCTGTTTGAGCGCTATAACTCGGCACTCTTCCAAGTAGCAGCCATCATCACGGCCACTAAATAGTAAATACCCTAGGTTTCCCAAACATCAAACAAACTTACTCCATTTTTGTGGCCTGCTCCCCTCGCGACCACTCGTGGACTACCTCGGAGGTTGCCTGGGACTACAACGCAACTCAATGACCAGTACAAACCCACTTATCCCTCTGACGTAATCCGCCTGGGGCCACGACAACCCATCACTGCGCTTTCGTACAGTATCTATCCACCTGAAAACTCTATACCAAACCACGAGCAGGCGTACGCCTGACCACAAAGCCTTCCTCCGGCGCTGTGATGAAATTAAAAAGAACTCAACGAAATGCTGGTCCAACAAGAAGATTGCGGCACAGACCCGGCGTCCATATTACTACCAACTGGGCATGGGCAAACCGCCAACCTCAAATCGGGACAACGCCAGACACGCCTGCTTCAAGCGCTGCTTCGAGTCTACGCCAAACCAGCTCTGTGCTACAATTGTAACAAAATGTACATATTCACATTGCTTGACAACCGCTTGGATGGCTGTCTCTGCCCTGTCTGCCCCGGTGGACACAAATTCACCACGAGCCACAATTTTACCTACATCCAGCAACTGATCTGACGCATCCTAGTAGGCCCAAAACTGCCTTTCATTGGCCCTGCCCTCCTCCATGTAAACTTCGGCGTATATTTCTATGTTTTTAAATTATGTTATATAAACTAATATACAACTTAAGTCAGTTAGGATTTAGCAGTGGTAGCTTGTGTAAGAATGATCGGGACTGCCTCTTGGTAAGAGCCTTAATATCCTCGATCACACAGGACGTACCTCTAGCTGTTCTTTACTAAATAATTTTCACTAGAAGTACTAAGTGTTTATGACCACATGCCTAATTTGTAGATAGACATAATAACGTAAGTCATACTTTGCAATTTAACGTATTAACGTAGCTCATTGTAACGTAAATATTTTGGTACATATGGTCAGCCTGGATAGGCCGACGTTTATATGTACAGGACTGGGCACTTGTCTCAACGCTCTAGCCGCACATACGGTCGACCGTTGTTCCTCCTGATTCACGCACTAACAGTAAGTCGCATTGAACAACGGCAAATCTTTTTTACTTCGTACGCATTCTCAACCGCCACCCTTTCTTTCTCAATAGGTGTGATGCGTGCGATGACAAAATCCTTGATGTCTACTTCCGTTGCCTTAAAGACTCTTGATCATTTCTTCAGCAAGTGCAAGGCATCGCAGCATGTCTGCGCGTGCGTATGTGTCCTTTTTTTTCATAAAAAAACCAGCGCCTATGCTTTACACGGTCACAGGCGCCCAATAGCAGCAGTGAGCATCCCAGCTATCGCTCAAAAGTATTCAAACCCGCAAACCCGTGTTTTAAAAAACGCACGACCCCACCAGCTTCTCAGCCCCTGATGCAGCCGCCAGTACCCGCACACCTTTTGACGAAAGTAATGGACCGCCCGATGCCGGACAAAACTCTTCACGAAATAGTTGACATAACTCCGGTATGGCTCTTCTTCCGGGTAATTTTCTCTAGCGGCAAGTCCCCATCCCAATCAGTAGTTGAAAAATACTGGCGCGACCAACCACTCCCCAATTACACCACTTTCTCTGGTTTCTCCTATCCAAACCTGGTTCTCAACGAAATCGCCGTGAGAGCTCTACCAGTTTCGGTCGCCTTTGAGTTCCTAGGGACACTGTCGCCCAGGTGAAATTAGATACATAACTTACTTACGAAATGGCACCACCACAGACTCTTCGACGACAGGCAATGGTATAGAAATGGCTGACATCAAGAAGGAGGAGAGCTCAGTAGTGTTGATCGACGATGAACAATGTTAGGACCAATGTGGGTGACGCTCTTCAACCCACAAGGACTCAACATAGACAACGCAGCGCACACAGATGAGTATTTGAACGTTATATCGATTTTGAGTCAGGTTGATGTTTTGTGTGTGGTTAAAACCTGGCAGAACACCACATTTCTTAAATATATACGCTCGAACACGTTTTATCATATTCTACATCACACAACATGGCATAATATCTTACACCCTTCACACTGTGGTATTGGCATCTTTTCAAAACACCACCCATCAAAAATTTAACTTGTACGTTCTTTGTGTGCTTGGCGTTCGTATGGCCGTGTTCTACCTCCCACTCAGATAAATTACCGATGAAGACGTCAGGTGATATATGAACCCTCCTGAGATTGTCAATTTCGAACCCGACGTCGTTTGGGGGGATTTAAACTTCAAAGCCCGTAAGTATGGTCACGCATCTACGAATTACGAACTACGTATGAACACAATCGAGACTACCCTGCGCAATACGTGGCACTTGGACTACCTCTATGCAGGTTAACTGGTACAGAATATGCGTATGGCCGGCCTACCACCCCCGCCTTCCTCCAGACCTACAAGCTGACGGGCTACAGTATCTGAGGTGATCACACCTTTGGACTCGATCTCCAGGTACTTCCAACGGAACAAATCCATCGTCTCCAACAAATGCCAACAAATAGTGCCGCCGCCTCCGGACCAACGCCTCCCATCTCATGGATATAACCGATATCGACATCGACTTTATCCTACGCAACATATCCCGCGCACGACTATTCCAAGCCAAAATCGGGGCGCATCAGAACCTACTACGGTCATATCTCACCTTGCACGGTTCCAACGGAACAAATCCATCGCCCCCAACGAATGCCAACAATGCCGCCGCCTCCGGACCAACGCCTTCCCTCTCATGGATATAACCGATATCGCGCACGACTATTCCAAGCCAAAATCGGGGCACATCAGAACCTACTACGGTCGTATCTCACCTTGCACAATCCAGCGGAGGGGCTGCTAAGGATCCTCGTCCGCATCTGGCGCTATGCCGCTAACCCACAATTCTTCGGGGGGATTCAACTACGGCATAAATAGACAACAGCTGCCATACCACTCGTCCCGCCCACGTCTGACCGCCCAAAGCAAATCTCAAGTTTTCAAAGATATTGCGTACCAACGACAATATCCGCGCCAACCCTGCATACCGGGTGCGGATGACACAGGCACCACCCTCATTGGCTATTTAGAGGACCTATTCAACTCCACAAGCCCGTATATGGTTTCACTGGATACCAAACCCTCTGTACGCCAGATGCAATTCCCGCCATACACCCCGGCGATGTAATGGAGGCTATACTACGCTATCCCAATAATAGGCCTGGCCCTGACGGGACTCACATCCTCCTCCTGAAGGCCGCAGTGGAGCGATTTACCAAACGCAAGACACTAGGACGTCCTGACGCCAATAGCCCACTGATTAAACTTCTTGCCGAAGTATTCACTGAGCTACTGAAGGCGGGTACCTACCCTGCAGCCCTGAAATGCATCCTCCTGACAGCGCACTCGAAAAGGCCGATGCAGATATCACCTCCCCGCCGACTTCCGCCCTATCACGCTAATGAAAATAGTTAGACGCATCTTTGAGAAGTGCTTCCTCAGGCTGATTACGAGCCACCTCGGCTCTGCTATCCATGCTACTCAAGTTGGCCCAAATCACAACACTCCTGCCATACCCACCAAGCATTATCAAGACATACGACAAGATTGCTCTCCCGCGCCTGTGGGTACTTTTTTTGCGCCACGCTGGAATACCCCAGAATTGTATCAACTGCCTCTGCGCGCTATTTAAAACGACCCCTACCCGAGTGGCATACCGCTGCACGCTGTCGCCTAAATTCCATAGAACGAATGGCATCCTACAAGGCTCAATCGTTGGCCCCCAGCAATTATTATCATCTACATGGATTTCTTGGTTGTCACGCTAGCACAATTCCGGCCCTACACCTCCGCTCTTGATTATTTGTCGACGACACTCGAATCAAGCCCCTAAACCGGTTCCGTTTCAGCCCTTCTTAGACGACATTGATGCTTGGGGACAGACGCAAATCTGGCCTCGAACAGGTTGTCATCAAACCCACCGATTTGTGACACGCGACGCCAACGCTCCGTATAAATGTTGAGCTTTTCACACCGACGCTTGCAGATGCCTCTTGAAGCACATGTTATCTTCCCCTGAAGGTGGCACCCACACTTACGAAATGGCACCACCACAGACTCTTCGACGACAGGCAATGGTATAGAAATGGCTGACATCAAGAAGGAGGAGGCTCAGTAGTGTTGATCGACGATGAACAATGTTAGGACCAATGTGGGTGACGCTCTTCAACCCACAAGGACTCAACATAGACAACGCAGCGCACACAGATGAGTATTTGAACGTTATATCGATTTTGAGTCAGGTTGATGTTTTGTGTGTGGTTAAAACCTGGCAGAACACCACATTTCTTAAATATATACGCTCGAACACGTTTTATCATATTCTACATCACACAACATGGCATAATATCTTACACCCTTCACACTGTGGTATTGGCATCTTTTCAAAACACCACCCATCAAAAAATTTAACTTGTACGTTCTTTGTGTGCTTGGCGTTCGTATGGCCGTGTTCTACCTCCCACTCAGATAAATTACCGATGAAGACGTCAGGTGATATATGAACCCTCCTGAGATTGTCAATTTCGAACCCGACGTCGTTTGGGGGATTTAAACTTCAAAGCCCGTAAGTATGGTCACGCATCTACGAATTACGAACTACGTATGAACACAATCGAGACTACCCTGCGCAATACGTGGCACTTGGACTACCTCTATGCAGGTTAACTGGTACAGAATATGCGTATGGCCGGCCTACCACCCCCGCCTTCCTCCAGACCTACAAGCTGACGGGCTACAGTATCTGAGGTGATCACACCTTTGGACTCGATCTCCAGGTACTTCCAACGGAACAAATCCATCGTCTCCAACAAATGCCAACAAATAGTGCCGCCGCCTCCGGACCAACGCCTCCCCATCTCATGGATATAACCGATATCGACATCGACTTTATCCTACGCAACATATCCCGCGCACGACTATTCCAAGCCAAAATCGGGGCGCATCAGAACCTACTACGGTCATATCTCACCTTGCACGGTTCCAACGGAACAAATCCATCGCCCCCAACGAATGCCAACAATGCCGCCGCCTCCGGACCAACGCCTTCCCTCTCATGGATATAACCGATATCGCGCACGACTATTCCAAGCCAAAATCGGGGCACATCAGAACCTACTACGGTCGTATCTCACCTTGCACAATCCAGCGGAGGGGCTGCTAAGGATCCTCGTCCGCATCTGGCGCTATGCCGCTAACCCACAATTCTTCGGGGGATTCAACTACGGCATAAATAGACAACAGCTGCCATACCACTCGTCCCGCCCACGTCTGACCGCCCAAAGCAAATCTCAAGTTTTCAAAGATATTGCGTACCAACGACAATATCCGCGCCAACCCTGCATACCGGGTGCGGATGACACAGGCACCACCCTCATTGGCTATTTAGAGGACCTATTCAACTCCACAAGCCCGTATATGGTTTCACTGGATACCAAACCCTCTGTACGCCAGATGCAATTCCCGCCATACACCCCGGCGATGTAATGGAGGCTATACTACGCTATCCCAATAATAGGCCTGGCCCTGACGGGACTCACATCCTCCTCCTGAAGGCCGCAGTGGAGCGATTTACCAAACGCAAGACACTAGGACGTCCTGACGCCAATAGCCCACTGATTAAACTTCTTGCCGAAGTATTCACTGAGCTACTGAAGGCGGGTACCTACCCTGCAGCCCTGAAATGCATCCTCCTGACAGCGCACTCGAAAAAGGCCGATGCAGATATCACCTCCCCCGCCGACTTCCGCCCTATCACGCTAATGAAAATAGTTAGACGCATCTTTGAGAAGTGCTTCCTCAGGCTGATTACGAGCCACCTCGGCTCTGCTATCCATGCTACTCAAGTTGGCCCAAATCACAACACTCCTGCCATACCCACCAAGCATTATCAAGACATACGACAAGATTGCTCTCCCGCGCCTGTGGGTACTTTTGCGCCACGCTGGAATACCCCAGAATTGTATCAACTGCCTCTGCGCGCTATTTAAAACGACCCCTACCCGAGTGGCATACCGCTGCACGCTGTCGCCTAAATTCCATAGAACGAATGGCATCCTACAAGGCTCAATCGTTGGCCCCCCCAGCAATTATTATCATCTACATGGATTTCTTGGTTGTCACGCTAGCACAATTCCGGCCCTACACCTCCGCTCTTGATTATTTGTCGACGACACTCGAATCCAAGCCCCTAAACCGGTTCCGTTTCAGCCCTTCTTAGACGACATTGATGCTTGGGGACAGACGCAAATCTGGCCTCGAACAGGTTGTCATCAAACCCACCGATTTGTGACACGCGACGCCAACGCTCCGTATAAATGTTGAGCTTTTCACACCGACGCTTGCAGATGCCTCTTGAAGCACATGTTATCTTCCCCTGAAGGTGGCACCCACACATGCCAAGCCTAAACTCTCCAAATACATGGGATTTCCACTCTCCAACGAAATACCAGAGAACAAGCTCACCAGATATATGGAATCCCTGGTTGCAGTATTGTCCCTGAGTATCGCCTCCTTCCGCGCTTTTGGCTACCATGGCTTTAGCTGGCGACACCCCAGCAACCGGGTGCTGTTCAAAACATTCATCATATCCACGGCTACATATGGCCTGAACATCATTGCCTGGGCTCCGCCTATATGGAAGGATGTGCCGAACTCCCCCTGTTTGAGCGCTATAACTCGGCACTCTTCCAAGTAGCAGCCATCATCACGGCCACTAAATAGTAAATACCCTAGGTTTCCCAAACATCAAACAAACTTACTCCATTTTTGTGGCCTGCTCCCCACGCGACCACTCGTGGACTACCTCGGAGGTTGCCTGGGACTACAACGCAACTCAATGACCAGTACAAACCCACTTATCCCTCTGACGTAACCCGCCTGGGGCCACGACAACCCATCACTGCGCTTTCGTACAGTATCTATCCACCTGAAAACTCTATACCAAACCACGAGCAGGCGTACGCCTGACCACAAAGCCTTCCTCCGGCGCTGTGATGAAATTAAAAAGAACTCAACGAAATGCTGGTCCAACAAGAAGATTGCGGCACAGACCCGGCGTCCATATTACTACCAACTGGGCATGGGCAAACCGCCAACCTCAAATCGGGACAACGCCAGACACGCCTGCTTCAAGCGCTGCTTCGAGTCTACGCCAATCCAGCTCTGTGCTACAATTGTAACAAAATGTACATATTCACATTGCTTGACAACCGCTTGGATGGCTGTATCTGCCCTGTCTGCCCCGGTGGACACAAATTCACCACGAGCCACAATTTTACCTACATCCAGCAACTGATCTGACGCATCCTAGTAGGCCCAAAACTGCCTTTCATTGGCCCTGCCCTCCTCCATGTAAACTTCGGCGTATATTTCTATGTTTTTAAATTATGTTATATAAACTAATATACAACTTAAGTCAGTTAGGATTTAGCAGTGGTAGCTTGTGTAAGAATGATCGGGACTGCCTCTTGGTAAGAGCCTTAATATCCTCGATCACACAGGACGTACCTCTAGCTGTTCTTTACTAAATAATTTTCACTAGAAGTACTAAGTGTTTATGACCACATGCCTAATTTGTAGATAGACATAATAACGTAAGTCAAGTTAATACATTGGCTAATATAAGTAAAGTTCCATCTGAAGAAAAGTTAAAAAAAAGATAAAGACATTGGATTTTGGAGATTGGCGGGAAGACCTAAACCTGTAAGTAGTAGTTCAGAGATTATAAAACTTAGTTTATAATATCCTACATCTACTATCGTCTCAAATAGATCCAAGTAAATGAGCTATACCAAGTACTCAGGCTATTGGAGCCATCAAAGTGAATTTAGAACACTTTGGAAATATTGGAAAAATAATGTGTAACAAATTATTTTAAATACAAATAAAAACTATTATGTTATCTCATTTGATCTTGATTTTTTAGACTGACCGGAGGCCGTATTTCTACATAGCCCCCAGTAGCTTTTAGAACTACGAACGTACGTTAAGATACGATCTAGTTGGTAAAGCGAAAACCAAAGTAAAAACGGTTTCGGTCATGACTTATCAAGTAAGTATGTGTCTATATGTACGAGTTCAAGACTCATGTTGTACTCTATGTCGTTTAGTATTTGGTCCAGTAACCATTTCCGATGTAGGCGCCTTACGTTTATTACTTGGTATGGTAATAGCCAAAGGTTGTTCTTCATTAGTAATTAAGTTCGAAGGATCTTTTGCTCTGTTGGTAAGCAGATGAGAAAGTTTAGTCACGTAGGAAGTAGGTGGCAAATAGGGGAATTTCAGATCCATCCGGGTTTGTAGTCACCTGCGGAAACCCTTTCCGTTTATCTCCTGTGTTCTTATGTAAACACTTGTTCCATTTCTTATTAAAAATACGAAGGAAGTTTTAGGGTTTTAGCCAAGCTACTGTTCCATCCATAAAACGGGTCTTGTAGTAAGTGTAACCGTCTTCGGATGTTTTGTCAATTATATCTTTGACTTGTGACTCCATAACTGGTACATCAGAATCAAATGAGCGAGCGAATGAGAGTTCGGAGGTAGGGATACGGTGAGTGCCTAGATTAGTTGCGCTAGTACCATCAATGTTATTCACTTCGTAAGTATCACTCTTCTCATCATGGTAGGAAATAACAAAAGGTCCTATCGTCTTAGAAGAGAGTTCGGTAACGTTGGCGTTTCGATTTATAATGTTAACGTAATCGCCGACTTTGAACTGAACAATGTTCTTAGTGTTATTCCATCGGTCATACGCTTTAAGTAGGACACGATTCTTGTGCTCGAGTAAACAGGGGTAAACAACGTTCTGCATATGCTCAATCCTTTGTAGCCACGGGGTAACGTGTTTCTCGGGCGCAGTTTTATCAAACGTTGCTTGTAATTCACTATAGCGGCCAAAGAAATAGTGAAACGGGAGTGTTCCAGTTTGAGGATTCATGCAGTTATTCATTTGAGTCTGAACCCATTTCAAATGATAAGGCCACATATTCTCAACGTCGTCTAGTGCGGTACGCAGGAGTTTCTTAAGTTCTCTATGACGTGTCTCACTTGTACCCTGCGTAGGAACACCACGCCTATGGGTCATGCCTGATACGAGTATAAGTGCCTCCATTACGTCGGTACAAAACTCACTACCGTTATCAGAACATAGTACTCGGGGAAACCGAAGTCATTAAAGACGTGATAGCATAATTCTGCCACTGTTTGTGGACGTTTGTTCGGTATTGCATAAAGCAAGTTATAGCCCGAAGCCACACATAAGAAATGACAGATATATACATCGCCAGTATGCTTGGATCGCGGGAGTTTAACCAAATCGACTATGACTCGGCGCATCGGTTGGTCTTCTGTCACACTTTTTTTAGGGGTGCCCAACCGTATCGCTTGATCTGGTTCTTTTCACAATCAGTACAGCGTCGGTATACTTCACGTATGGTTTCTTTCAGCGCCGGGTGATCAAGCCCTGCACGAATAGCCATTTTATAAGTATGCTCATATGCTCGATGCGTTAAATTATGTATAATTTTAACTCTACTTTCGAGCTCCTCTAAGTCAGTCAGATTCTGCTTACGCTGGCTGGATGAACCATAGTCCTGTTGGAAAGGGCAACCTCAGTATCAGGAGGGGTAGAGTCCTGAGATACATAATTGACAACATTGGATTGTTGAAGTATCTTCTTCAGTTGTTTCGCAACTCCTGGCTGTTCTTTAAGCAGCGCTTTAAGTAGTTGAGTGCGAGCTTCAGGTTCTCTTAGAGTTTTGAGTCTTTGATCCATGGCCTTAGCTAGTTCCATGTTTTTTACGATCTAATGCCGTTTCAATCGGCATTACCTCGACTGCAATCTTGTTGGGTGCATGTGTTGTACGAGTCTTGAGCTTTTGTTCAAACTCTTTAGACTCCTCTAGTTTAGCTAAGAATTCGGTTGAGGGTTTCCACTTAGTGGTACCTGCAGGACCGATGCGACAAACAATGGTGTGTTTCCAAGGTGTCTTCTTAATAGAATAGGATCCCTGATACAAGAACGTGTCGGTTTCACGGTCGACATAAATAGGTTCGTCTTGAATCATATTAATTAAATCACGTATCCATGGGTCGGAGTTACGTAAGGGACAACACAGCGTAATGGTAGATTTAGTAATATTAACATAATTTAACAACTGTGCGATAAGTTGACAAGGTGGGTTAGCCCACGCATTATGCTTTGATAAGTCAAGCTGAAATGCATCACCTTTAGGATGAGTCAACGACCTATATTCAGAAACCTGTTTGTTATGTTCTGCGGCGAACATATCAACAGTAAATGGACCCCATCGTGATTGAGCGAGGTTAAACCATTTCTTATTTAGCATCCAATCGGTTGCTAATAACTCTTTGACTGTTTTCTGGTAGTCGGGCACAAGTCGAGAGAGCATGTCAGGAAGATGGTTATGTATTCCTGGAATGTGTGTTATATTAAAAGCGAACTTGGCAATAATGTCATGCCAGCGGCTCACCAACTGTGAATCAGGGTTCATATCTTTTAAGTATGTTAAAGACTTTTGATCACAGGCGACAGTAAAGTAACTTCCATAAAGGTAGTCTTTAAACTGTCTTAGCGCAGTAACTATAGCAAGGAGCTCTTGTTTAACGGTAGGGTAATTCCGTTGACTCTTATTATAACTCTTGCTAAAGAATTGTATGTAGCGCGGTTTACCATTTATCGTTTGGTAAAGCACTCCACCTACCGCTCGATCTGAAGCGTCGGTTGCTACTTGGAATGGGACACCATCCACAGGGTACTGCATGATGGGTGCGTCCATTACTTTACTTTTGACTAGTTTAAATGCATCATCACATTCTTTAGTCCAAAGCTTTCCCAAAGGTCCTTTGTGCAGCCGTAGGTGACTGAAAGGCTTTAAGTAATGAGAAAGATGCGGTACCGAATCCGAGAAGAAAAAACAAACCCATACACAGAGTTCACATCTCTTCCAGTAATTGGTGTTGATAAATCCAACAGAAACTGTTTCTTGCCAGGATCAATTTCTACCCCTGCTGCAGATACTTTGTAGCCAAGTAAGTGTATAGTATCTTTAGCAAAAGAACACTTGTCTTCATTAATCTTAAGTTTAGCATGATTAAGTCGCTTTAAGACTTCTTTAACGAGTTTAGCATGTTCATGTGCTGTCTTTGTAAAGATAACTATATCATCTAAATAGACTGATACGTTATACGACAGGTCCGCAAATAGTTCCATCATAACTTGTTGGAAGAAAGAAGGTAACATGTGTAAGCCTTCAGGTGCACCTTTAAACTGGTACTCTTACCTTGCCAAGTAAAGGAAAAGTATTTCCTATGAGGCTCATATATCTGTAGTTGATGGAATGCAGCTTTTAAGTCTATCTTGGAAAAGATAGTCGCACCCTCCATTTTGCGTAGTATCTCGCTTATCTTAGGTAAGGGAAAACTATGTTGCGGAATTAGTTTGTTGATTGGCGACAGGTCTAGTACTACTCTTGTTTTACTAAACGTTCCATCAGATTTATATTGATCGACCGCTAAGAGAGCTAAGTTAACTGGGGTTGCATCATAATTGATTTCAATTAGACCCTGTTTTAACCAATCTTCGATTTGGGTTTTGACAACGTCTTTGTGTCTCCAACTCACGTAGTTATGTGAAGGACACTTTAACTTAGAGAAGTCGACGTTTGTTAAGTCAAGTCTAACGTACCCATTAGAGAACTTAAACATACACCAGTCAGTTATTGCAATCTTCCTGTTTTGTATAATCAAGTCCATAATTATATCGGTGAAGTGCGGAATCATATCCTTTGCTTCACCTTCCGGAGGTTTAGGTATCTTTAACATATTATCATCTGACTGATCTTTATTCGGGTCCAGCCCATTAGGCAGACCAGTGAGAGTTATACCTAAACTGAGAAGATCAGTCATACCTATAATTAAATCGTATTTCTGAGACATGTCAGTAACGATTAGGTGAGTCTTCACTTCTCTTCTATCTGACAGCATTATGTGTGCATAGTCAATGGCTTGTTCGCAAGTAGTAACTTTGCCATTTCCCAAGATTAAATCAGTTGTTTCGTTATGGACAGCCATATCTGTAGCGTAGGCTACTCGGCATGAGATAGCAGAGACTTCAGCCCCTGGATCAAATAGTGCCATAACGTTTTCTCTCCATTTACGAAAACTGTTTGAAAGATACGTTCATCTCCTTTGGTATAGATTTTATTGAACATTTTCTCATAATCTTGCTCTAGTGCGCACATATGGTACTTTCATCAGTGCTTAACTTGGACGTCTGGTAAGTCCTTGCAATCCTCTTTGTGCCAACCGTTAGTACCCCTTGCAAGTAGCACACTCTTTCATATAGTGTCCAAAATCTGGCTTGCCTGGTGCACACTTAACAGGGTCGTGTCTACCATTCCACTTGCCATTACGTTTTGTGAGGTTGTAACCACACTTCTTGCAAGGCGCTCTCACCTTCTTATCACCTTTCGGTTCGGTAGAAGTAGAGCCAGTACCCCTCCAGTAGTAGTGCGAGGTTTCTTAGTACTACGCGCAGTATTAGTCTCTACTGCGTTTCGCTTAGTGGGCTGGGTGTAGCTCGTGGTACTAAGTACTCTAGTAGAGGAATTGGTATGCTTGTGTACTATCTTCTCAAAGACAGACCAAGGCATAGATCGCAAATCACCATAGGCGATGATGTCATCATTGACTTTCTTAAAGAGGTTAGCTCCCAGAGTCTCCATCATCTGACAAATTAATAAATATTCGCCAGTATAGGTACGACCACCCATCCGAGTATTCATATGTGTCATATGAGCTAGAGCACCTCGAATAGTGGTATCGTTCGCAAAGAACTTGCGAGACTCTAGAAGTTCACGGTCACGTGCATCTTCAAAAAAGGTGTTAAGTATATTATCACGCAACTGGTGCCAGGGTAGGGCTTTCCAGTTGGGCTCATGAGTTTTCAAGATAGTTCGCCATTCACCTGGCTCACAGAAATGAATAAAGGCATTCATCATCTGCTTATCCCTAAGGCTGGCAGACTCCTTAAGTTGGTCGAAGGCCTTCAGTGTCTCCACTGTACTCTCATTAGTAGAGAAATCGACCTCAGCCTGCGCGTTACCTAGCTGCTTTATAAAGCTTGGTTCTAAGTGTTCACGAGGCTCATGCTCAGTGCTACGGGCTGCTAGTGCCAAGATGGTGTCTATTTCCTTTCTCTTGTTATCGATTAGATAGCGAATGTTATCCGCTTTCCTATCGTCAAGGTCAGAGTCATTCAATAGACGGTCCTCAAGGACTTGCATACCAGAGCGTAATAGCCTGAGACGAGTATGTCTGGTTCTCACTTCCTCATCCTCAGGATTAGAGCGGGAACTCTCTAACGAGGTACTGGTGTAGCGATTGCCAAAATCGTGATTACCAGGGTTAGTTGGCAAATGAGGGTCGATATTACGAGGATGGTAAGCCTCATCGAGTTCCATACGATCATATCCTCTGACAGGGTTAGGTTTGTCAAGAGGATGGTCGATGGTAGCATCAGAGCTATAGAGATTAAATTTTGAAATATTATCTCTCGCCAGTGGTAACTGGCTTAGTGGTAAACATACTGGCTGGTAAACCAGCAGGTCTCGGGTTCGAAACCCGGCCCGAATTTTTCTTCTTCTTCGGTATAGGAAGAATATCAGCCAAGTGGGACACGATAGAGGGGTCCACAACTGCTGCTGCCGCTAGCTCCTTCAAGAGCGCTTCAGTGCGGTTCAATTGGCGTCGAGATTGAGAGGATCCAACCACTCGTTGTCGAGTTATGGCGTCCTCAGCTTCGGCCCCAAGATTTGAGCTGAATGGAATGGCTTCTCCATCGATGGCGAAACCGAAATTTTCGGACAGGTCCAATACTTCCTTTTCACTCCGGATTTGTGCTGGAGTGTCCTTTAGATGTGGAGTTATAATGCCCCGACATTCGTATCCACGAATTTTCCAGCCTTTCGACGTTTATCCCCTATATTTGACGGCACGTGGTCAGGGGGCAAGCTGGGGTCCTGAGCTTCACTCCTAGGTGATACACGGACGCTGGCGAGCCTTTCCGCGGTAGTAGATACCTCTTCTTCCAAGGCTTTAGGATCCGACGAGTCATCCTCAGAATAATCCTCTGTACCAACCTCAGAATTTGCTTCCCCAACAGTATCCTCAGGCAGGCTCAACTCCAGACAGGCTAGGTGTTTCCACAGGGACCTCAGGAACCTCGGCAGGCTTAGCAGGCTTAGAGCTAGCGGCTCCTTGCCTTTAGAAGTACCCTTAGCCATAGTATTTGCTGGATAGTAAATCGATGTCAGACAGTCTAGAAAGCAGTACACTACTGTAACTACTATTTAACTGAAAAATATGTAAACTTCGATGGAAATTACTAGGTTTCAAACTATATTAAACTAAAATACAATTTAGTCAGTTAGGATTTAGCAGTGGTAGCTTGTGTAAGAATGATCGGGACTGCCTCTTGTTAAGAGCCTAAATATCCTCGATCCCACAGGGCGTACCTCTAGCTGTTCTTTATTGAATAATTTTCACTAGAAGTACTAAATGTTCATGACCACATGCCTAATTTGTAGATAGACATAATAACGTAAGTTACGTTAATACATTAGCTGATATAAATAAAGTTCCATCTGAAGAAAAGTTAAAAAAAGAAAAGACTTATTGGATTTTGGAGATTGGCGGGAGGACCAAAATCTATAAGTAGTAGTTCGGAGATTATAAAATTTAGTTTATAATATCCTACATCTGCTAATGTCTCAAATAGGTCCAAGTAGATGAGTCATACCAAATACTCAGGCTATTGGAGCCATCAAAGTGAATTTAGAACACTTTGGAAATATTGGAAAAAAGAGCTTGTACTAAATTTTTTTAAAATACAAATAAAAACCAATGTATTATCTCAATTGATCTTGATATTTTAGACTGACCGGAGGCCGTATTTCTACAACCACCCATCCGAGTATCTCATATGTGTCATATGAGCTAGAACACCTCGAATAGTGGTATCGTTCGCAAAGAACTTGCGAGACTCTAGAGTTCACGGTCGCGTGCATCTTCAAAAAAAGGTGTTAAGTATATTATCACGCAACTGGTGCCAGGGTAGGGCTTTCCAGTTGGGCTCATGAGCCTTCAAGATAGTTCGCCATTCATCTGGCTCACAGAAATGAATAAAGGCATTCATCATCTGCTTATCCCTAAGGCTGGCAGACTCCTTAAGTTGGTCGAAGGCCTTCAGTGTCTCCACTGTACTCTCATTAGCGAAAACCAAAGTAAAAACGGTTTCGGTCATGACTTATCAAGTAAGTATGTGTCTATATGTACGAGTTCAAGACTCATGTTGTATTCTATGTCGTTTAGTATTTGGTCTAGTAACCATTTCCAATGTAGGCGCCTTACGTTTATTATTTCTATCTACAAATTAGGCATGTGGTCATGAACACTTAGTACTTTTTAGTGAAAATTATTCAATAAAGAACAGCTAGAGGTACGCCCTGTGTGATCGAGGATATTTAGGGCTCTTAACAAGAGGCAGTCCCGATCATTCTTACACAAGCTACCACTGCTAAATCCTAACTGACAAAATTGTATTTTAGTTTAATATAGTTTGAAACCTAGTTATTTCCATCGAAGTTTACACAGTTATGGCTCCATCATTTGGCTAGGTAGTCTATGCCGCAGTCAGCATATTCCTTAGCAGCAGTTGGTTTTACCCAATGCAACTGTGATATACATACGCTGAAGTAACCAGCAATATTCTGGTTGTCCTGCAAGCTTCTATGGGAACAAACGTAGGATATTGTCCATTCCGTGGGGACACAAAAGCTGTAGAACATCGCTGCGTTTTTGTTGCGAAATATTCTCACATCTCAATGATCTGGATACAGGGTAGCAACCAGATCATTGCAATAGCGTGTCTCGTTGCCAGCAAATCATGTTCGGTTTCATTCTGCATATATTAGCATGATAAGGACTCAATTTGAATCCGCTAACAACTCACATTTTTCCGCATTAACATCAAACGCCCTTAGATGCATTGGAAATCGATATTATGATGTGTTTTATTTATTTTTTGTGGTGTAAATAGTTTCAATGCGCTTCTGCATCTAGTAAAGGGTACACTTGATAAGTATACGAACCACTGAGGCTACAGTAAAAAAAATCGATTATTTAGCGGGCTGTCACTGTCTGATACGTGATCGTACGAACTGGGCAGTTCTGAATTCTGACAGTTCCTTTGTACCTAAAGTATTTTATACCAATTTTACTGTTAGAACATTATTGTCATACACATTGTTCAAACTACTTACTGCTTAAAAAACAAATTACCAAATAGTTCTTCTGTACATCTAATAGACCATACATGTCACCCATTATGTAATAAATGTAGCTTTATGTTCCAACGCCATCTACGACCTGTATATCCGTC
>LUCW03002616.1:115000-139565 GCA_001586965.3 Sphaeroforma sirkka | reverse complement strand
CCTAGGGAAGGAGTATCGAAGGCCGGAATTGATATTTGCCATGAAAAGCAGGCCAAGCTCATTGACTGTTTCTTCACGAGCACCTACCAAACTTTGCAGAGGTAGTTGCCCCACTCCGGGAATTTGTAAGACTGAAGCCTAAGGAAATCATTGGAGACAGGTGGGAACAGAGACACCAGCAAGCTTGGGATGCCATGAAGCAAAGCCATAGTTGAGGCAGTAGTGTTGAAATTTCCCGTCGACGAAGTACCTTTACAACTCGAAACGGATGCAAGCGACTACGGTATTGGAGGTGCATTGTTCCAGACCATAGAAGGGAAGAAGCAATACCTAATGTTCTTCAGCAAGACCCTCAACGCAGCACAGCGCAATTACGCAACACCCATGAAGGAATTATTGGCCTTGGTATATGGTCTCACACACTTCCGGGATCATCTCGAAGGTCAACGCTTTTCAGTGTTGACTGATCACAAGGCTTTGGTGTATATGAACACACAGCTAAAGCTGAATCCGATGCTACAACGATGGCATCACATCATAGCGCCTTTCAATTTTACTATCTCGCACATCCCGGGTATAAAGAACGTGTTACCAGACGCGTGGTCTAGGCTTCATGAGGGAACTGTTGAGACTGAGGACCCGGAGGTACTATATGCAGAATGTTGGCAACTTTTTTTCCAGACTACTTTGAGCAAGCGCAACGGATTATGGGTGAGAATAATGTCGATGTCTTTGCTTCGCATCAGGACCATCATTTGCCACGCTACTACACCGACGATGACAGGGGTGGAGCGTTTGCACATTGTTGGAAAGATATAGACGGATGGATGAACCCACCATGGAGATTAATCCATAGAATGTTGCGCAAGATACGATCAGAGAGGGCCACAGCTACGGTGTGTCTACCGTGGGCGCCCCACGAGCCTTGGTTCCAGTTATTCAAGTCGCTTCTACAAAGAGACCCAGTATTAGTTCCAAGGACAGCCCACTCCTTCCTCAAATACGGAAAGTATGCGAGTGGCAAGGCACCATGGGGTCACACAGTCATTGCCAGAGTAGGCCCACGCAATGGTTACAGCCTTCCAGCGACGTTTTCAGCACGATTGGGATATGCAGAACCGTCCTCAGTATCGAAAGTCACCCCATTAGATACGTCTCGGCTAGTATCGATCGCTATCTCGGAAGTAGCCATGACGGATTCTCCAGATGAGGAAGAGATAAGCCGTCGCACACAGCTCACCTTGTGTCAGCATGAGATTGGGCATCATAGAGCAGAAGATACAGTTGCTCAACTACAGCAGAACGGACATTTGTGGCCTAACGCTCTGGAACTTGCACAAACAGTTAGGAGAAACTGTCGCACATGTCTAGGACAGAGGGTGTTACGAAAGGATTTCACCCGATGATTAATATAACGGCAAAGTATCCGTGGGATCATATTCAAGTCGACATGATTCCAATGCCACTAGTTTCAGCAGCAGGAAATCGATATATATTGCACGTCTTGGATATAGCAACGGGGTACTCGATATTGAGAGCAACGGCCACAAAGTCAGCAGAAGTGGTGACATCTAAACTTATGGAGGTGTTTGGGGAACATGGTTTTCCCAGGAAAATTCAATCAGACGAGGGAGGCGAGTTTTCGAACAAGATTGTTAAATTAATAACTCAAGAAGTTGGAGTGATGCATGCAAAGTCGCCACCATATCGTCCTCAGGTTCTGGGAGCAGCGGAGAGAAGACACAGAGACATACACACGAAGGAGTTCGCAAGTTATGTGAATCTTTGCCTACGGCATGGGATGTCCGACTACCACTTATTATGCTGTGCCAGAACCTCCGAATATCTCGGCGACACAAGACAGCACCATTCAGTGCTTACTTCGGTCGCCGTCATGTTCCGTTTGCTGACTTCACGGATGACCTTCCGGGGAATCAGCCGGTCACCAATGAGGCTTGGGCACACCGGCTGGATCGTTTGCACGACACTATCTTGCCGACGCTTTACAAGGTCACGCAGAAATACGCAGACACACTATCCAGGCAGTTTGACCGCCTCCATGCTTACGATTTTATCGCCTTTCAACCAGGGGATGTGGTAATGGTACGGTCCGAAGGTCGCACAACCAAAGCAATGCGACCAATGTTTGGACCATACGTTGTCAAAGCCAGACAGGGACAAGGATATGAACTGACACACAAGGATGGTTCACTTCCAGATACTTTCAAAGGTAAACCAGTTAGAGTGGAACTTTTGCGACTAGTCCATAGAGCCACCGAAAAGCCTTTAGAAGATCATATGTGGCAGGATAGTTCTCGTTCCGTTACATCATTCGACATAGACAGAATGATTCCACAGGGAATACAGAATACTTGGTTCGCTGGCGGGATGGTGATCCAACTTGGGAGTCAGCCGAAGCTTTTGACGATCGAATGACATCGCGGCATACCACAAAGCCGAGCAAACTCGGCAGAAGAAGAAAGCGGCACAACAACAATAATTCCAACGTTATGTTGATGAATACTAGATGTCTATCATCTACTTCCGGATCGGAGTTTTGTCTCTCCTCGTGAGATTTCACCACGGTATAGAGGCGAAAGACGATTCCACAACTCGAGCTTATAGGCGAGTATAACTCCAGCGGATACCCTAGCTTATGGGGGTGAAAACATACCAGCGGATACCCTAGCTTTTTTGGGGGGGTGAAAATATACCAGCACAGCCGGGATGGTTCAAAAGACCAGTTTCAAGGCAAGAACTTACTCAGCAGAAGGATTTCATTAGTTTATATATATATATATATATATATTGCTTTTATTTACAACACTACTAGTTATATATGTTTAATTTTCAATAGTTTAAGAGGTCATTTATTTTTTGAAGCTCTTCAATCACTGGTGACGCTTGAGCTTGAGGGGAGTGTGGTAAAAGTCCCCTTAAACCACTATCAGTGTGGAGTTAGAATTAATTTACAATTAATTCACACGAGGTGAATTATTTGTAGACCACGTAGACAATCAAATATAAGAATAAATACACCGCACTGAGCCAGGAGACTCAGACTCAGTAGGTTTTAGTATCGTATTTTGATGTGTTTACTACACAAGTACTGGTTTGTACAAGGTTAAGTTGTGAAAATGATATGTCGAACACACTCAAATCACTAGAACTTCCAGATAAATCAGGTCAACGGAGAGGATCAACAGTATGCACAGAAGGTGTGGTTGACGGCAGCTTATTTTAGAGTGCAATAACGAGCAATCGTTCTTAGATCGAGAAGCATATTCCAACAACCGCAACAGCACATGACAAGGACATCACGGGTAAGAAGAGTAAAGAGGAGCGATGAGGGAAGTTCCCAACAGGGTCCTGCGAATAGGCCGTCATTAGGCCGGAGCAAGAGCTGGCGAGGAGTAGAACAAGAAGTGGCTCCGACTAATGAGGCACTCAACCATACTGTTATTGTGGGATGAAGAGTAAGACAGCTGGTAGTGTTAGAGTAGATAGACTATCCACACTACTGATGTTAGTGTAGGAAATGAAACAGTCACGAGGAACCCACGAGTTCCTCGGAGATCGATGTCGAGACGTTATGTGTTTGAAGGATGAAATTTAATAGAAAATGGATATTTATATTCAGTACTCTATCAGTTCATTCGCACACATTTCTAGTTCTCCATTGACAAACAACTCACCAACCATGTCCCTACCCCGCCAAAGTCGTAGACAGCAACTCTTGAATCCTGAGCGCCGCAAAGAAGATGATATCGACCGACGTGGAACTAAACGTCGTCAGTCCCATACGGAACGCTCCGCTCCGCACTCAGGTCAGGCTCTGGAGGGGCAACAACAGACACATCTTGGGGCTCCACACATTATTTCCGCGGACGACAAGCAGCCACCAACAGCAAACAAAAAATGGACCTGCACAATCTGACGAGGATGTCATATTCGAGGGTGAGACCAAGGAAGTACCCGACCTGCGTGCGGACAGTAGTCAGACTTTTATTGGTGAACAGGTAGCCAGTGAAGGGCTGTCCCCTCGTTCGTCTCTGGATACTCCAGGGGCCTTATTTCCCAGTAATGACCCACCACGCCTCCCACCCAACAAGCGGAAGCGTCACCGGAACCGTACCAACAACAAGGAAACGGCTCGGGAACAATCGTCAGCTCAGAAACTCACGGAGCTGATGACACAACAGCAGTCTCTCTTTGAAAAATACGAACAGAGGTTACAGCGCATAAACGCCGGACGAACTACAAAGGGGCCGGCCGCTAAGGAGAGTTCTTCTGACGCACACGAACGGGTACAGGCAGTACCAGAGGACGAAGACAACCCTACCTTCCGAATTCAAGGATGTGAGCGTCCGTTTTATGGACTTGGGTACAAATCACCAGGGTCAGAGGACAGTTCAACCGAGGAGGATGATACTCTGTCTGCCAGTGAGAACACACCAACTTTTCAAGAGTTCGCACATGAACAAGTATTAGCCAGACAGAATCCTCAAGGTAAGGAGGCGGTGAAGAATAGACAGGACCGATTAAGTACGAACCTGCGCCAACAACAGCAACGTCAGTGGGGCGAGAAAAGAAGCGCCCAGTGAATATGTACAGACACCTAAACGACAAGAGAAGGAGATAACAGTGCCTCCGCCCACACCGGCTAGTATCGAGAAAAGGCGACAGGCGCTACACGCACGGATACTACATTTAAGTGACGAGCTATGCCAAGCAATCGAGGAGAATAACACGGCTCGAGCTGAAGCTCTTCGGGGCGTGATTGAGACACTTCGAGCTACATTAGAGTCCCGACCGGTAGAGAAGCGTCCCGTACCTTCACCACGTACGTGGCCTGATTGGCCGTCGAACAGATACTACCTACATGATATTATGGAACGGGACACAAGAGGGGCTCTCCTCGAGGCGTTCAAGAACGCACAAATCGCAGGGCTGGACGAGAGTTGGAACCTTACATGGTTTCATAAGGTACTATCTTACTTCAAGGCGGAGAAGTCAACACTGGACTACATCCGCGACAATTCTGAACGGTTGAAGACATGCACACCTCAGCTACAGATCGTACAGATCTGTTCGCACGAAACACAAGCCACTGTCGATCCCGCGTTTCGCAAGTTAGCCAAGGGCCAAAGTCGGAACATGCACACTCCTCTTATGGAACAAATGACACAGCTCATGGAGAACCACAGGAGGGCACGTGAACGGTGCCAGACAGATGCCGACTTCCAACAGAATTTAGTGAACCACTGCATTGTACAACTGTTAGAAGAAGCTCTCAACGGCCGTACGTATGAACGTACTCTACAGTTGCATCCCAAATGGCAACTGATGGAGACACACGAGCTTATACAGCTGTTGAGCCCTGACATTCAGGATGCACAGCAACGTACGACAGCACGTTTCCAGGGTCGCAACAACCGCGAGGGCCCGACGACCAATGGAAGTCGCGACCACACCAATAGCCGCCCCAACCTACAGACGAGTAGACGACAAACGCAGAATTGGACTCAACGGCCCCAACCTACGGTACCAACGACTTGTGCGGGGTGCCAGGCACAGGCGCCACCAGGTGGTAGGCACATCCCACGGTGTCATCATTTCAGGGCGTCGCAAGCGGTGAGCGCAGAGGGTCGGGCAAGGCTATACGACAACAAACGTCCTTTGAGGGACGTACAATCGGTACACAGACCGTCCACAACGTCAACCGCAGGACAGGGGCAGAATACATCCCAGACTAGAGACGTAGTCACAATACGTCCGACGCCTCAAGTACAGGTGAATGCGATTACACAGGACGAAGACTTGGCTCCACCATCGGAAGCTACAGAGATTCATATCAACACGATCCTTTACGAAGACTTCGAGCACATGACGTCAACACCAAACCACACCTATGAGACGTGGGAGTCGGTAGCCGATCATGCATGAGAGGTGAGGGTGTCTGAGTCGGATAGGAGCTTCATATTTGTTACCACGATTGGAGCAGTGATGGCAATACAAGACCCATTGCTGACGTCAGACAACCGAGTCTATATTCAAGTACAAATCAACGGACGTACGTTCAAAGCCTTGATAGACACAGGAGCAAATAGAAGTTGTATCTCACAGACATCCGCAGACCTCCTTGGCCGACCAATAACTCCGGCACCACCTGGGTCATTTATATATTTAGCTGACAAGGCGGTGCGAACTCCTCGACTGGGGACGACGGAAGTGGTACCTATAAGGTACGGTACCAGAATTATCGACGGTTCATTAGAATTGATGAACTTGCCGACGGGTATAGATGTTATAGTGGGGCAAGATATGTTGAAAGGCTTGGGCCTATACATAGGCGGTATCCAATCGCCACTTGCACCAATAGACCCCACAGAACTAGATGAGCTCCTCGAACCCATACCACGCCGACAAGCACCTAACACGACGGAACCCGTCGATGTACGCGAACGGTTGGCACAGGATTTGGAAGCCAATGCGAAAATTGCCGACAACGCGCGCTGTCGTCTGGAAGGGAGTGAGGTAACCATCCCAGTAACCCATGAACAAGCGTTGCAGATGCGGCGATCGGCGCGTAACTTCGTATCCGATCGATGGCTCCCTATGTGGATGAACAAGTGAAGAAGTGGTTGACGGATTTGGTGATCACGAAACGAACGACACCAACGACTGTTAATCTTCCTTTCCTTGCGGTACCGACATTCGATGCGGAAGGCAACGTCAAGAAGGTACGCGTGTGTTTAGACATGCGTGCCGTTAACGCGCTTATTCCTGGTGACCAGTTCCTGATCCCCAAGGTCAACGAACTCATATCTCGCCTCAAGAGTAAGAAGTACTACACGACGCTGGACACATATCGGCTGCATACCACAGGCTGCCCATCCATCCAGACTCACAATACTTATTTAGTTTTACACACGAACGTTATCAGTACTCGTTCACATCAGCACCGTTCGGTCTTCATGTACTCACGCAGCAGTTCCAACGTACCTTGAGTACAATACTTGATGGCTTACCGGTTCACCACTATATCGATGACATAGTTATCGCCAGTGACGGTTATGACGAACACGTTAGGACGGTGCAGAAGGTGATACAACGCTTAACATACCACAGTTTTAAGCAACCCTGCCAAGTGCCACTTCGCTATCTCCGAAGTCATGATCCTAGGGAAGAAAGTATCGGCACAAGGCATTGACATTGACCATGAAAAGCAGGCCAAGCTGATCGACTGGCCCACACCACTACGGTACAAAGATATAGCCTCGGCGTTGGGTTTAGCAAATTACCTCCACGAACATCTGCTTAATTTCGCGAACATGGTTGCACCCTTGCGCGAATTTTGCAAACTCAAACCAAAGGAGTTGATAGGTGATCGTTGGGAGGAGAGACATGCACAGGCGTGGCAGGCAATGAAGGACGCAGTGGTGAATGCTGTGGCGTTACACTTTCCGGTCGACGGCATTCCTCTGAACTTGGAAACCGACGCTAGCGATTACGGTTTAGGGGGAGCGCTATTCTAATGGGTCAACGGTAAGAAACATTACTTAATGTTCTTTAGTAAGACTCTGAACCATGCGCAACAGAACTACGCCACACCTATGAAGGAGTTACTGGCATTGGTATATGGACTGACACATTTCAGGGAATACTTGGATGGGCAACGGTTTGCGGTCTTCACGGACCACAAGGCCCTTGTGTATATGAACACACAGCTCAAGCTTAATCCGATGCTTCAGAGATGGCATCATATCATCGCGCCATTCAACTTTACCATATCGCATATACCAGGAGAGACAAATGTGCTCCCGGACATGTTAAGTAGAGTACACGAGGGGACAGCGGAGCAGGACGAACTCGAAATAATGTATACAGACGGCTGGCAGTTATTCCCTAGTTACTTTGAACAAGCGCAACAACACTTTGGACCGAATGACATAGATGTATTTGCGGACCCAACCAACGCTCAGCTTCCTCGGTTCTGGACGAAGGATGATGGGGAAGGAGCGTTTGCCCACGACTGGTCGATAGTCGATGGATGGATGAACCCGCCTTGGGAACAGATACACAGGATGTTACGCAAGATACGAGCCGACGGCGCACGGGCCACAGTATGTCTACCATGGGTACCAAGAGCACCATGGTTCGACCTGTTCAAGCAGTTATTGCAGACAGAACCGGTGCTGGTACCACGGACACCACACACGTTCCTCAAGTACGCTAAGTACGCATGTGGGAAGACACCATGGGGTCATACCGTAGTAGCACGGGTGGGTCCTCCCAATGGATTCAAACTGGACCCGCTGTTTTCACAGCGACTTGGTTATGCAGAACCAAAGCATACAAAATATGTCATGTGCTTAGACACAGCGCGAGAAATCTCAGTGGCATTGGCAAATGCAGAGGGTCAACCGGCGTTTGCACAAGCGAGTCCGGCGGAGAAACAGCGTCGTACGCAACTCACGCAAGCGCAACACGAACAAGGACATCATGGGGCGGCGGACACAGTCCAACAACTTCGTCAGAACGGTCACGTTTGGCTAGGGGCACTTGAGTTAGCCACAGAGGTTAAGCGACAATGTGGTACATGTTTGGGACAGGACACACTTCGTAAAGGTTTCCACCCGATGATTAGCATCGATGTACGCTACCCGTGGGACCATATTCAAGTGGACTACATCCCGATGCCACTGGAGTCCAGACGCAAGAACAATTATATTCTTCACGTCTTAGACATCGCCACAGGCTATTCTATCCTTCGAGCCACACCGGACAAGACAAAGGAAACCACGACACAGACACTCATAGAGATTTTTGGCGAACATGGCTTCCCCGTAAAATCCAAACAGACATGGGGAAGGAGTTCACCAACAAGTTAGTGGAGCTTCTGGTCCAAGAAGTGGGGATGCTACATAAGGTGTCTCCACCATATCGACCCCAAGTGCTGGGCGCGGCAGAACGACGTCACAAGGAGATTACACGTTCTATTCGACAATGCTGTGAGGCAGTTCCCTTCGATGGGACGAACGCCTTCCGTTTACGATGCTATACCAGAACCTTCGGATATCCCGTCGCCATAAGAGTGCACCGTTTAGCGTGTACTTTGGCCGCCGCCATGTTCCGTTCGCCGATTTCACAGACGAGTTACCGGATTCTCAGCCGATGACGAATGACACCTGGGCACAACGATTAGACCAGTTACAGGACGCTATATTGCCAAGAAGTATACAGGCAAGCTTACGACGACATTTGACCGCCTGCATGCTCACGACTTGGTACATTTCGACGAAGGAGATGTGGTCATGGTACGATCAGAAGGCCGAACAACGAAGGCTATGCGGCCATTGTTTGGACCATATGTAGCCAAAAGCTAGACACGGCCAACGCTACGAGTTAGCGAACAAGGATGGTTCCGCCCCACCTGAATTCAAGAACAAACCGGTACGGTGGAACTCCTCCGTTTAGTGCATAGACGCACAGACCCACCAATTAACGAAGACTTATGGACCGAAGGAGGGGTTGAGTTTCGCCATATTATCACACATCGTACGAATGATGAGACGGGGAAATTAGAATACCTGGTGAGATGGCGAGAAGGCGAACCAACGTGGGAAACAGCAGAAGCTTTTGATGATGCCAACGATATCGCGGCCTACCACAAAGCTTCGCAGACACGGACACGTAAGCGCCAACGTGCACAGTTCTAATACTTTATCTTCAATATAACTTTGTTCTCGGATATCGAGCTCAAGCTCTGGAGCATAAACCAGCAACTCTAGCTCCCGAGTATAAACCAGCCACTCGAGCTCTTGAGTATAAAAAAGCAGCGACTCTAGCTCCCGAGTATAAACCAGCAACTCTAGCTCCCGAGTATAAACCAGCCACTCGAGCTCTTGAGTATAAAAAAAGCAGCGACTCTAGCTCCCGAGTATAAACCAGCCACTCGAGCTCGCGAGAATAAACGGTTAGCACTCGAGCTCGCGAGGGAAAATCGTCAGCGGCTCAAGCTCGCGAGGGTAAATCGTCAGCGGCTCAAGCTCGCGAGGTTAAATGAGCCACTCTGGCTTCGGAGTATAAAACAGCGAAATCAATCAAACAACTCCTTGGGCTTTGTTTTGAAACAGCGGGTTAATGGTTTGCACGGTTTCTGCCACTGGCAGTTTTTCTCCGACACATGTATAGTCCTATATTGTATTTGCCAAACTCCTATATGCTGATACAGATGAACAGTAGCTTCAAGAATTCAAACACGACGGGTCGCTCGAGACGTATACATCGGGTCCTCTAGCTCTCTGAGGTAAAATGCCAGCACAATGATCTAGCTCTCTGAGGATAAATGCCAGCACAGTGCTCTAGCTCTCGAGGATAAATACCAGCACAATGCTCTAGCTCTCGAGGATAATGTCAGCACATACGGTACTATGTTATTCTTATCATCTCTGAAACTGGCACACTGCTTTTGTTCAGTGCTTCAGTTTGGGGGGGGGGTTGTGGTCAGAATACAAGTACTTAGATTTATTTGATTAGTTTAGGTTTATTACAAGTTTTACAGTTTATCAGAATAATCTGATAAACTGGGTTTTAGGTTTTGCTGGTTTTACAGCACATGACTAATGACTCATTTAAGAGTCAGTCATTTTAGGATTACTGTTTATAATTACTAATAAATGAACAACGTCCCCCTCCCTGAGGAAGGAGAACGTTGAGATACAGTTATCTCGCGTATACTTACTACATCTTGAACTCGTACATATAGGCACATACTTACTCGATAAGTCATGACCGAAACCGTTTTTACTTTGGTTTTCGCTTTACCAACTAGATCGTATCTTAACGTCGTTCGTAGTTCTAAAAGCTACTGGGGGGCTATGTAGAAATACGGCCTCCGGTCAGTCTAAAATATCAAGATCAATTGAGATAATACATGGTTTT
The DNA here is from genome assembly GCA_001586965.3 of Sphaeroforma sirkka. Taxonomy (NCBI): domain Eukaryota; class Ichthyosporea; order Ichthyophonida; genus Sphaeroforma; species Sphaeroforma sirkka. The sequence goes on along the minus strand of LUCW03002616.1, from coordinate 128,618 downwards.
TTATTTGTATTTTAAATAGTTTAATACAAGCTCTTTTTCCAATATTTCCAAAGTGTTCTAAATTCAGACCCACCAATTAACGAAGACTTATGGACCGAAGGAGGGGTTGAGTTTCGCCATATTATCACACATCGTACGAATGATGAGACGGGGAAATTAGAATACCTGGTGAGATGGCGAGAAGGCGAACCAACGTGGGAAACAGCAGAAGCTTTTGATGATGCCAACGATATCGCGGCCTACCACAAAGCTTCGCAGACACGGACACGTAAGCGCCAACGTGCACAGTTCTAATACTTTATCTTCAATATAACTTTGTTCTCGGATATCGAGCTCAAGCTCTGGAGCATAAACCAGCAACTCTAGCTCCCGAGTATAAACCAGCCACTCGAGCTCTTGAGTATAAAAAAAGCAGCGACTCTAGCTCCCGAGTATAAACCAGCAACTCTAGCTCCCGAGTATAAACCAGCCACTCGAGCTCTTGAGTATAAAAAAGCAGCGACTCTAGCTCCCGAGTATAAACCAGCCACTCGAGCTCGCGAGAATAAACGGTTAGCACTCGAGCTCGCGAGGGAAAATCGTCAGCGGCTCAAGCTCGCGAGGGTAAATCGTCAGCGGCTCAAGCTCGCGAGGTTAAATGAGCCACTCTGGCTTCGGAGTATAAAACAGCGAAATCAATCAAACAACTCCTTGGGCTTTGTTTTGAAACAGCGGGTTAATGGTTTGCACGGTTTCTGCCACTGGCAGTTTTTTTCTCCGACACAAGTATAGTCCTATATTGTACTTGCCAAACTCCTATATGCTGATACAGATGAACAGTAGCTTCAAGAATTCAAACACGACGGGTCGCTCGAGACGTATACATCGGGTCCTCTAGCTCTCTGAGGTAAAATGCCAGCACAATGATCTAGCTCTCTGAGGATAAATGCCAGCACAGTGCTCTAGCTCTCGAGGATAAATACCAGCACAATGCTCTAGCTCTCGAGGATAATGTCAGCACATACGGTACTATGTTATTCTTATCATCTCTGAAACTGGCACACTGCTTTGTTCAGTGCTTCAGTTTGGGGGGGGTTGTGGTCAGAATACAAGTACTTAGATTTATTTGATTAGTTTAGGTTTATTACAAGTTTTACAGTTTATCAGAATAATCTGATAAACTGGGTTTTAGGGTTTTGCTGGTTTTACAGCACATCTCGAGACGTATACATCGGGTCCTCTAGCTCTCTGAGGTAAAATGCCAGCACAATGATCTAGCTCTCTGAGGATAAATGCCAGCACAGTGCTCTAGCTCTCGAGGATAAATACCAGCACAATGCTCTAGCTCTCGAGGATAATGTCAGCACATACGGTACTATGTTATTCTTATCATCTCTGAAACTGGCACACTGCTTTGTTCAGTGCTTCAGTTTGGGGGGGGGGTGTGGTCAGAATACAAGTACTTAGATTTATTTGATTAGTTTAGGTTTATTACAAGTTTTACAGTTTATCAGAATAATCTGATAAACTGGGTTTTAAGGTTTTTGCTGGTTTTACAGCACATGACTAATGACTCATTTAAGAGTCAGTCATTTTAGGATTACTGTTTATAATTACTAATAAATGAACAACGTCCCCCTCCCTGAGGAAGGAGAACGTTGAGATACAGTTATCTCGCGTATACTTACTACATCTTGAACTCGTACATATAGGCACATACTTACTCGATAAGTCATGACCGAAACCGTTTTTACTTTGGTTTTCGCTTTACCAACTAGATCGTATCTTAACGTCGTTCGTAGTTCTAAAAGCTACTGGGGGCTATGTAGAAATACGGCCTCCGGTCAGTCTAAAATATCAAGATCAATTGAGATAATACATGGTTTTTATTTGTATTTTAAATAGTTTAATACAAGCTCTTTTTCCAATATTTCCAAAGTGTTCTAAATTCACTTTGATGGCTCCAATAGCCTGAGTATTTGGTATGACTCATCTACTTGGACCTATTTGAGACATTAGTAGATGTAGGATATAATAAACTAAATTTTATAATCTCCGAACTACTACTTATAGATTTTGGTCCTCCCGCCAATCTCCAAAATCCAATAAGTCTTTTTCTTTTTTCAACTTTTCTTCAGATGGAACTTTATTTATATCAGCTAATGTATTAACGTGACTTACGCTATTATGTCTATCTAAAAATTAGGCATGTGGTCATGAACACTTAGTACTTCTAGTGAAAATTATTCAATAAAGAACAGCTAGAGGTACGCCCTGTGTGATCGAGGATATTTAGGCTCTTAACAAGAGGCAGTCCCGATCATTCTTACACAAGCTACCACTGCTAAATCCTAACTGACTAAATTGTATTTTAGTTTAATATAGTTTGAAGCCTAGTAATTTCCATCGAAGTTTACAGGGTCGATATCGGTATACTTCGCGCTCCCTTTCGGTTTAGCGGAGGCCCCCTAGCTGTTCCAGGGGGTCCTCATCAGGATATTTGATGCCTTGGACGATGTCATGCGGTACATTGACGACATTGTCCTGGCTTCGGATACGGCGGAGCAGCACTGACAGTGCCTGGATGAATTCTTGGACCGCTGTGAACAATACGATGTTGGACCGCTGTGAGCAATACGATGTGCAGTTTCGGCTGCGGAAGGCACGTGTTGCTTACCATAAGCGCCCGGTTAAGCTCCTCGTGCGATGGACTCTGGCTCCATTGCTAGAGGTCGACCGCCAGGATAAACAAGACCGTGTGCGGCCATGGTACCACACGATGGCGTGCTGGAAGAATTACATCGATGGGTTTGCGCAAATCCAGGCGCCCATCTCCAAGCTCACAAAAGATGGTGTGGTATTTGAGTGGGGTCCTCGGCAGGAAGCTGCGTTTCGGCTCATCAACGAGAGGTTGAGGAAGTTTGTGACTCTGGTCCAGCCGCGGCCGGAGGAACCGTTGTATCAGTATGCGGATGCGTGCGAGCACATAGGTGTTGAGTGAGATACGTATGTCCTCTGGGATGGCAGGCTGTAGCCGGTAGCTTGTTTTTCATACAAGTTTGCGCCTGCCCAGCTGAACTATCACGATATATATAGGGACTGGCTGGCGCAGGTAAATGGTATCCGCAAGCTCTGGCTCATGTACAAGCGCTCGCACCACCCAGTGACGTTGTTCACAGATCACGAGGCACTGCTGTCTACGTGTCTCAGGTATGAGTTTGCGACAGACCCGCGAGGTCGCAGGCAAAAGCGCTGGCAAGAGGTGTGTAGAAATATTGATGTCATGCTCCTGCACGTGCGGGACGTCGACAACGGTCCTGCAGACATGCCGAGCCGGCTGACGGCAAAGGTGGGCCCCATCATGGAGCAGGTGGGGGGCCAAGGGTTGTACCCTATAGGGCGGGTTACCTGGTGATTCCTGTCGCGCGTGACGCTAAACCCAGGTTCAATGAGTATTAAGCGGCGAAGTTCGTCTTTGATAAAGCCGAGCGCGCGTGGGGACCACATACCCATGACGCGTTCGCCCTATCTGTGAACCAGCAGTTGCCGAAGTATTTGAGTCCTGGGTGGGCCTGAACATTTGAGCCAATGCTTCGTAGGAGCTAATTCCCCGGGTCTTCGCCCGAACAGTTGGAGATCACTTTGGCGTTGTGCCCTTACATACCTAATGCGGATTGGTGGGGCGTCATGACCAAGATTCCGCCACAGATGGGCGTGTTATTTAGACGGCCATGAGGCAATGGATAAGCCTCCTTGGGGGCCAACTCTGATTCGTCGTATCTTGTATGCTAAGCCGGTTCACCTCGTATGATTTTGGCGCGGGCGTGCATTCGTTTGCCAGACGCTCGGCAGCTGGTTGTGCCGCGGCCCTTTGCCTTGCGGGCTCAGCCGCAGAAAGCGCCGTTGGTGCCCACGTAGCGCGAGGCTGAGTGTCACTTGGGTGGTTCGTCTGAACATAGTGCACAGGCGAGGGCGCAACATGAAGAGCGCAGGTGGCGTAGAGTGCAGAGTCGACAGGCCAGTTCGGCGCTCTTGGCGAGGCAAGGGGATTCCCCATATACTCTCAAGAGGATGCAGCTGTCGTGGCCAGAGGTCAGGAACGTGGTTGGTGCAGCGCATAATATGCAGATGCATGCAGATGCAAAAAAAAATCCCGGGCAAGTCTGGGTGATCTGGCGCAGGCGGTGCGTCGGTCTTGCCATACTTGCCAGATGAGGGAGCCGCAAGGCACGCGTCAGTATGGACTTATGCAGCAGCCTGAGCGGTCTCGTTTTTACCGAACGTCGGAAGGTTATGCTTACCTGCTTCTATTAATAGACCAGTGACAGGCATGATACTACGGATCCTGTTACAACCCACCACCACCAGGGCAATAGGGCGGAGGAGGCAGCCGTGAAGGTGGCCAAGGATTGGATCCGCAAGTCCCTAACGGAAGGACATGCAAGGGGACTGGGTACATTTGGCGTACAAGATCTGAAATGCATACAATGCGGCGGCCAGGTCTGCACGGGGACATGCGCCGTATACCATGGCAACGAACCGTCGGTATGACCAGGGCGCTACTCCAGCAACCTGACACGGCGACGGCAATCATCATTGATGATGATGCGCACACAAGTGTTCAGTCAGCGCAGGCGGTGCAGCCGAAGCGAGGTAACGCGGTGCGTGAGGACGCGGATGAGTTTGCTGCAGGGGACTTGGTTAAGTTTAAGGTCAAGCCGGGCAGCCGCAGTCATCGCCTTTGTGGCATGGCCCGGCAAAAGTTGGGTTCAAGGACAGCGCGGTCGTGTACACGATTTTTAGACTTTGAGCCGGTCTGCCCGAAAGTGGTACAGCTTACAGTATTGGTATTCCAGAGTTCGTACGAGAACTGGCTGTTTCTTCGGTCGCCGTTCAGGCAAGCTAGCTTGGACGAGAGGCCTCAGTGTTGCACCACATGACCCAGACGGTCTCGGGCAAGACGTGGCGCGGTCAGGTATCGTTGGAGTTCACAACGTTAAAGCGGGCCTATGCGGCCAAGAATAAGGATGTGGTCTATGACATGACCTCAGATGTGAAAGGACGTTCTCTATGGGCGTGAGAGGGTGTTTTCCCAGGCACACAACTGGCGCGTATCAATCTGATTGCTCAAGGTTTGTCGGTTAGTTCAGTCGGGTGATTTCCGCGTGGAGAAAATCAAGAATCGGTCGTCAAGGTTGGCGGTGGCTGACACATGGGGTAGTGGCCGTCATCAGCAGCAGGAGGTTGACGTTTGCCCGGTGGCAGGCAGTGTGCTCTCCAGAGAGCGACCTCGCTTATGAGATTCGGATACCGAGGGGCATTCCTCCGGCGTGGCGGCTGGTGTAGCTGGCGGCAGGAATCGGGTGCGAGTAGGGCGTGTTAGGGCGCGTGTCGGCCGGCGTTGGAGTACGGGCGCGGCAGGCTTAGCTCTGTTCGGTGACCTAACCCCTACGTTGGGCGCAGTGATCAGGAGGGTGTGTGATCGGCTCAGGGGGCGTATCCCGAACTGAGTCTAGAGTTTAGGGGGTTGGCCTGCCCGCATGGTTTCAATTTGTTGAGAACACCAAAATGTGACACTGTAGAACACAATGAACAATTTGAGGCAAGTGCCAGTAAACTACTGTTTTAATATTCACTAATTAAAGAAACATGCTCTAGCTGGCATTAGGCCTAAAGTGTTAGACGAGTAACATACTATACACACACACACACACACACACACACACACACACACACACAAACACACACACACACACACACACACACACACATATATATATATATATATATATATATATATACGATCTAAAGTCACATATTCTCCCTTATAATTAGTTCCGGATGTAGCCTAAGGACGATTTGGAACTTGTGGCCGGATGCTGGCTGCGTGACGAAAGTGGATGGTTCACTTCAGGTCGTATTTTGGGTAATTGTATTTGGCGATGTCGCCGTGAGAAGTGATGTATTTTAAACGCATTGAGACCAGATGGTGGTTTAGAAGAATCCAGTTAACTGTTCCCAACAAATTGAAGGACTTTCTGTAAACATCATTGACGGTGAGCAAGTGCATGTCAGGGTATAAAATGTCTGATCGAATTAGTTTGCAACCATCGCTAACACTGTACATTAAAGCTCAGATCAGGCACTTGTTTGGTATATTCCCGCCCACATCCAGCAGATATAAGAAGTAGCTTTTATATATATTGTGCTCTCTGCTGAAGGCTTCTATTGTACATAGCATTTATTTTTGTATTTTCACAAGTTCTTGCCTTGTAGTCTCAGCGGTACCGGAAAATGTAAGGTCAGTCAATTTTTTCACGGCTGCCCAGAAACGTCCGTGGCCGCCAGTGATAGTTGCCGAGCAAATATGATTGAAAATCGGTGAGGTAGAGAGATGTTACTTATAGACGGTGCATATATATTTTTGGATAATAAAAATCAATCATGGTATTGCGACACATCGTATCATCAGCCATGTTGGGGACACCGCCTGCGTGAGGATCGTTGCATATTGGGTGCAATCAGTTGAGAGCCCCGTAATGTTGAAGCTCCAACTTAAGGCCGGTGAACCAGTTGTTGAAGTTTTGCCAACCCGTCAGTTTCGTACGCTCGTGTACGAGTCCCTGTACTTTGGGGAGTCGTAGACAGATATTCTTGGTTGTTCTAGAGTGGACCCGTATTTCTCAGAGAAGGTTAATTGAGTACGATTGAGTTGTTTTAGGATGACGTCTCTTGGAGCTCGGTTCGGACATTTTCGAGTTCCTTTTGCATTCTGGAGGAGCGATTGCTGTCTGATTCTCAGCTTATCAATGAATGTTTTTGAAATTGTTGATGCTAGTTCGCAGACGGTAGATTTCATCGTTCCAGGCACTTTTCGCATGTGAGTGACTACCTCGATTCCAATATCGAGTTTCCAAATACAAATGAACACTCCACAACTTATAGCACAAAAAAAAATTAAAAGAAATAACTATATCAGTGTTACAGCATGGAATCCTCACCTTCCACACGCGAGTGACTGTCTCGATTCGAATTTCGAATTTCTAAAGACTGAACAAATCTGCAAAAATTTTAGCACAAAAATCAAATAACTTTATCAGCGTAATATCATGCATTTCTCACCTTGGAACGGCAGGAAGCAATGCCACGTGACCGACTTTCGCTTTCAATTAATGAATTATTAAAATCGACCTTGATTACTCTTGCGAGCTTCAATGTCTTTATTATAGTCTCGAATTTAATTTTCGAAGTCTGTTAGACCTGCAACCCCTAAGTTTACAGGAAATCCCGATGACGATCCGTGTAAATAGTTGCAACTGTCTTTGTATACACCGAATCAGAGAGCACTCTGCTATGTGTATGTGTGACTTTTTTCCTAGATTTATTTTAGTAGATTGTAAAAAGCAGATAAAGAAAAACACCTGCTAAGTTAAAGTTTCATAATAAGTTAACAATTATATTTTATTAAAATTTGGTCGTGTGGCAGGCAATTTTTTTTTGTTTGACTACCAGGGCGCAAGATATAAAAAGTGTTTTTTCTTCTTCTTCGACTACCACCCAATTTAATACAAATCGGTTGGTGGTATGTTTCAACCTTGCCTGTCTTAATATCATGTGTTGGTTTAAGGATGTTTTTTTTTCCGGGATCTTTCTCTCGGGGAGTGCTGAGACTGGTAAACACTGGGCTATGGGAGTCTTGTTCATCCGGATTCACTCTAGTATCACAACTTGTTTGTCGTAGTTGGATTCGGTTGCCCAACATTAGAAGCTCCAATCCATATTTAAAATACTTTAATCAATAGACATATTGGCATTTAGGTATTCAAGGACCAAATCGAGCTCAATGACAGTATTTGAAAAACAGAGAAGTACTTTTATGTATCATTGACTTCTAAACTGGCAGTCTGAAGAAAAGCTTTCCAATAACGTCAATAGTTCTGACTGCAACCGGTTTCTTCCTCAGCATTAGGCGGTCGCTTCCTTACTGTTGGCGGCGAAAGTGGCCATTCTATCTTCGATCTCGGGGCGGAACTTTCGTACCAGGCCTAAGATGCACACGAAAGATCACATTACAATCAGAACAAGAAATTGACTACAAAACCAGTGACAACCCTTTTCGAACCCAGAAACACCTTATAAATCGAGATCAGCAATGTGTATAAATGACCTTTGTTGAACATGAACATAATCACTGAGAAAAATTTCGTCATCCTATGCTGAATAACGAGACAAACGCCATTTTCATGTCAAAAATTGTGAGTAGTTATAAACCACATGGCAAAACCTAAAAGTAAGCGACAGCGCATACCTTGTACGGGCCAGGCGGCGGCATCTCCAAGGGCACAGATGGTGTGTCCCTAATTAATAGAAGATTTAGAGATTACTTATTAGGTTCGCCAAAAAATAGGAGGCGAGTGTAGATGCGTTGTCAGATAGAGGCCGATTCTCACATATAGCTTACCTCAAAAAATGGCTGGTAGTTACAATTGATACAAATGAATTAAATTGTATAATACTTGGGTTAAGGATCGAAACTGCAAATATACACAATGGATCTAGTAAATACACACAGAAACGAGAGGAAACAAAAACAGGTCGTTTGTGGATTTGGAACGACTGTTGCAAATTACACACCTCAATCTGCTTCGTGAGTTCAATAAGCATATCGATTTCTTGAGGTTTAGCATCACCAGTCACAAAGCGCTGCATAACTTTGTTAAGCCAAGTGGTGCCCTCGCGACATGGGGTGCATTGCCCACAACTCTCGTGCTGTGCAGGAGAAGACAGAGGAAGGAAGTGGCAAATTAGCACTAAGCCTTGGATATTTATATGATATTCAATGAAATATCCCTAATTTATTCCGATGTAACACTCGGTTCCAGCATCAGCATTGAAATATTACCAATAATAAAGCCCATATTTTGTTTTGGTTTAAAATATAGGCTGAACACGAATAACACACGATATAGACAACAGAGGCAGGTTATTTGAGCGTATGAAAGGGTGTAGAATAGTCGCATTAAACGTACATACTCCGGAAATTCAAATGACAGCTATTGGGCCCTCCTGTTAGTACCTTTTTGGAACACAATGTCTAAACGAACAAAAAAAAACCTCCAACTCAACCAACGCATGTAGAGACAAATGTCACATACCGCATAGAACGATGCTAGACGAGCAATGATAGATACGATATCTGTGCTCTTATCCATCACAATGACAGCAGCGGTACCAAGACCACTGGTCATGTCCTTCAAAGCATCGAAGTCCATGAGCACATCCTTACAGTCGTTCTGATTCAGAACGGGTACGGACGAACCGCCGGGGATGACCGCGAGAAGGTTATCCCACCCCCCACGCACACCTGAAGTACATTGAACAAGATAAAACCGCTTTGCGATAAGCTAGTTGAGACAATTGAACGTTAAATTATCAGATAAGAACAAATTCGAGAATTATAAGCGGCCCTTGAGAGCAAAGCATCGGCGCACGAAGGCATCCGACGACAACTTACCACCACAGTGCCTCTCCAATAACTCCTTGAGTGGAATGGACATCTCTTCCTCCACGGTACAGGGATTGTTCACGTGTCCCGATATGCAGAATAACTTAGTTCCTTCGTTACGCGGTCGACCAAATCCGGCGAACCAAGCTCCACCACTTAAAGAAGATGATGTGACCAATATAAGATTGCATATGGATGTTCAACAAGTGAAGTCAAGTAGGCCATTTTACAGTGCCAAGAACGAACATGACAGAACATCATGAGACAAACACCTAACAAACGATCTACCAAGGCCTCCCGGCGCCAACTCATGCGAAACCATCGGCACCCCACAAGAACAATGACTTACCGACGACAGATAGTAGGAGCCACGGCGACAGTCTCAACGTTTGCTACGGTTGTTGGGCAACCGAAAACTCCCACATCAGCGGGAAATGGGGGCTTTAGACGAGGTTTTCCCTATAAGATAGTGTCGCGTTGTATTTTGAATTGGCAGAAGATAGAGCCGCATTGTATTTTGAATTGGCAAAAGATAGAGCCGCGTTGTATTTCGAATTGGCAAGAGATAGAGTCACGTTGTAATTTGAACTGGTATAAAATAGAGTCGTTTTGTATTTTAAATTGGCATATATAAAATAGAATCGCTTTGTATTTTGATTGGGATAATATAAGAGTCGCGCTGTATTTAAAAATCGGTATAAGATAGAGTCGCTTTGTATTTTAAATTGGTATAAGATAGTCACGTTCGTATTTTGAATTGGTATACGATGTCGCATAGTATTTCGAGTCGGTATAAGATAGTCGCGTTGTTTTTTGAATTGCATGCAGAATATGTCACACGCTTTCTACTGCACCGTACCCCCGATCGACACGCACAATTGATATTGAAAGTTCATCAATTAAAACTTCGAAGCAGAATAAATACTGTTTTCAAGAGAAGAACCGACTTTCATTTCAGAATAAGAGCATCGTACTTACCTGCTTACCCTCGAGCGACTCGATCAACGACGTTTCCTCGCCGCACACATAGGCACCAGCCCCTCTGTGCATGAAGATATCAAAGTCATACCCGGAATTGCACGCGTTCTTACCGATAAGCCCATCAGCATAGGCTTCGTTAATAGCATATTGCAAGTTGCTAGCCTCATTGTAGAACTAAAAACAGAGTAGTACAGCAGTGCGAGTGATCAATACCAAAATGTACAATGATCACGCATGTAAGGCTTTCGGGGTTCTTTCGTAATAAGTAGAGACTTATGACGGTTGTATACACTAAAGACGAGCGCGAAGAAAAAAAAGGCAGGAGGCGAGCAAGGATTCTATATTGGTAGGCGTGACATGAAAAAAAAAAACAAATCAAAAATAAAAACTTAGTTGATTATTCTAAACATGACAAAACAAGAAAATAGCCAAACTTAATAGCAAATTGAGGAAGGCGGTAGACAAGAAGCTGATTACCTCTCCACGGATGTAAATATAAGCCGCACGCGCACCCATAGCCCGTCCTGCGACTAGACAGCCTTCCACGAGCGTATGGGGGTCAGATCGCATGATCTCGCGATCCTTGCAGGTTCCCGGCTCACCTTCATCGGCATTTACTACCAGGTACTTGGGGCGACCATCGGACGGCTGGAGGGAGGCAGGTACATTACCGAAATGAGAAACCATCTAAAATTTGAAACTACCATTTAAAAGCCGATTATTCTCTTGACGATAGGATGATTGCATGCCATGCCAGCAACAATCAAGTCCTAGGCTACTGGGGCCAAGTCCAAGTTTATTCGTACCTAGCAAAATGTGCGGTAAGGACTCAACAACAACTAAAGAAGACTTATCTTCAGAGTACATAGAACGGTCAAGCTACACTACATTTACAGCTAGATGCAAAGCATCTAATACATCAACGAGGTGATTCGAAGAATTGTAGCAACATTTCTACCTTGTCCATGAAACTCCATTTCAACCCAGAAGGGAAACCTGCACCACCGCGACCGCGAAGCCCGGACGCCTTGACTTCGCCCAAGATCCATTTGTGACCTTTCTCGATAATCTCCTGCCAGAGAATTAAAATAAATCATGAGTGATATACAATGATAGGCTTCCAACTGCCGGAAAGGAAAATCAGAACAAACGCGCTCAGAAAAAAAGATCGTTTGCTGGAAATGGCGATAAGTAGGATAGGTATTATATTTACCTTAGTTTTATACCAGTGACCTCGTGATTTGGCACCCTTCAGCTTCCAATCGTGAAAACCATAAATATTGGTGAAGATTCTGTCTTGATCCTTGAGACCGCCTGCCCAAAAAAAGAGAAAAAGAATAGCACAGGTGAAATTGATATATAGATGTGCCTTACAGACGGAATATATAGCACATCCGACTACCGACTAAAAAACAACGACCAGTGAACAATCGTCAAACATTCGCATATAACGTATACATTATGCGCATGCTGGATGCATAAAACTGCATATACACCGACAACATACAGACTAACACGAGTACTCCCTAGGTACATACCATACGTCCTCTCGGTAGAATAGGCTGAGCTTACAGCGCTATTCAGCACAGGAGCGGCGACTGCGTAGGATGAGGTCCTCGAAAGGCCTGGTACAGATGGAAAGAGTGCAATGCCTGAGTATGTGTGTAGCGTATATGAGACTTAGTAAAGACAGCAGAGATTGCAATATCTTACATACAGAGACACCTGTACGCTTATGAACGGTAATGCCAGTATAGCTCGACTATAGATGTGTACAGTACGTGCCCGTGTAAGTCAATTACATCAAATCAAGTACAAGTGCACACAAGCGCAAATCTAGTGTAGAAACTTCTATCGAAATTGATAGGCAAGCCACTGATTGACAGTTGCACAAAATTTCCTTTGGCAGACAACGGAGAGATGGACAGATGTAGAACGGAATGAATTGTGCATAACTGGTGGCTGAAAATGATAGAGCACAGATACCGGGTAACGAAATACAATGCGTGCATCACACATACCGGTGAACAACACATTAATGTAGATAGAAACTGCGAGACGTTGATACTGCAATCTGCGATACAATCCAACGGGAAAAGCATGACACATGATCGTAAACTGCAGTCATCACTATAACACAGGTAAAATCACTTTGACACCTGAACGAAACATCCATGCATACAATAACACGTAATAGGATGCAAGAAAATTTCACACACAGGCATATATGAACAAACTCATAGCAATGAGAATGATCGAATATCTCATATTGATTTTTATGAAATACACGATTATGGAAGTATACCTTCTTACAATTACCGATTATACAAACGATATGCTCGCGGAGGAAAGCGATACAAACAACGCATAATAAATATACACCTATGTTGCATTATGTGAGTGAGTATGCCACTATATATACCACTATATAAAGCATAGACATTGTGATACATATCAATATTTGCATAGTATGGAAATATCTATAGACGAAAGTCAACATCATGTGCGAGCACAAACGGAATGAACATGTGTAAAACAATACCTATATACATGAATACACACATATATAGTAAAAATTAAACGCGCACACAGTGCAAGCAGCGTGTAAACTTAAATAGATGCATACATAAATGTATAAAAAAATAAAAACATGTAAACATAACGTGCACGTATATACATGAATAAGGTACAAATATATATACAAATATACGTACAAATACACAACGCGCACATACACACATATACACATATCAAAAAATACATTTACACACTCATGTATAGACATGATATACATTTGCTTGTTCGTTCGCAAATGCAAAACACACATGCTTGCATGTATTTTATATGTATAAATTCAAGAATTTCTCCTTGTATAGATATATTTTAATTATATATATAAATATATATATATATATATATATATATATATATATATATATATATATACATGTACATATTCATATGTATACATAGACACGCCCGATATACAAATATTGACACCTAGATTCACTAACCTAAACTTCATCAAATAGGTGCCATACATATACACATACAAACTTCCAAAAGATATCGATACACAGACACAGACACAGTCACAGACACAGACACACATATATATATATATAGTCACATACACAAATGCGCACACGCACA
>LUCW03002616.1:107500-110000 GCA_001586965.3 Sphaeroforma sirkka | reverse complement strand
ACCTGCTTATGCTCTGCAGCAATTGGTCAGTTGACCTGCTTATACTCTGTAGCCATTGGTCAGTTGACCTGCTTGTACTCTGTAGCAATTGGTCAGTTGACCTGCCTATACTCTGTAGCAATTGGTCAGTTGACCTGCCTATACTCTGTAGCAATTGGTCAGTTGACCGTTTAAAGTACAAATTAGTCAAACTCGTGCTTTAGGCAAGATGAGGGCCTGCTTGAGAGTATGAGGATATTTGTGTGTCGCCACTGAGCATGGTCTCATGTCATTCTATAACTGTGTTAGGTATGCGACGAGAGCCTAAACCCCTACACCCAGATATAAATATCATAAGGCATGTCTGAAGGTACTTTCTGTGTAGGTCCAAGGTGAATGGGCTTCGTCTATGTATTGCCTCGTGCATTGTCTGGAGGAGAGTCCACCTCGAAACGACGAGACTTCCTCTCAATACTACGTTTTTATTTCTATTTCTCGCTTTGCAGAAAATAGACAGTCTCAGACCGAAAATAGTATTGGAGTCCTTCTTAGAGGCGGAATTGTTAGTAAATATAACAGAGCATTGTCTGGTCCCCAGACACATTGTACTGAACACCGAGGAGAAGACTACACTGTTAAAACGATAGTATGTCCTGTTTAGATATACTATGGCGTATGAGCTTATGTTATGAAGTTTGAAAGTGGTTGTGTAAGTAGTTGACGAGGATATGGTTTTCTTGGGATTTTACTGTCTGAAGCAATAGTGTTCATCAAGATCTGCGCAGCAGTTTAGTGATATGCATGTTTTCTGGCTGATATATTTGGTGGTCAAAGTTTTTATTACAGAGAGTTGCTGAGGCGTTGGCTAGTATGTTTAAGCTGTTAGTGTGAACCTTGTATATATCATGTGTCTTAGACGGCTCTAGTGTTGGTAAATTTTATCTGTCGAGTTGTGTCTAAGCATAATTCATGATCATCTTCATTATTTGTTGTGTACCGGTCTACCCTGAGACATGTCAGCCTTGTAGTCTTTGTTTGGTATCCACCTTTGTATAAATTTCGGTTCCAGTTAAACCCTCTTGCTTCCACCTAAGCGTATATGTCAAGTACCTTTAATTTCTATATCCGATGCGTATAGTGTATCAACTGCTGTCTTGTTCATATCTCACCTCTTTGTCGTATCCTTTCTACCCTCTGTGCAGTAAGCTTAAAGAGACCCAGTTACCCCGTATGCAAAGACACGATCCGGTGGCACGTTACTTTGGACTGGACAGAGGCGATGTAAGTCTAAACATTTTTGAATTGTGCGCTTTTCTTAATTTTGTTCGTAGCGATGGACGCTAATATATGTATTCCGATGACAGTGGAGATCTGTTTGTTTAGTGGAGGTGCTTAATTTGGCCAGATATACATGACAGAGTGGCTAAAGTTGCAAAAATCTATACACTTTTTGTGGGTTGCACATAAGAAAAGGACATATATCTTCTTATAAGGATCAAATGCTGTTCGGAGACTCGTCGAAAGACTATGCATAATCTTGGAATTGTATATTTCTGTTTGTAATACGCAAACATGTACTCGCATGGTTTTCGATAGACATTGTATACAGTATTGATTATTCGATCCTAGGGTATGCTGGTGCCGCTGGTGCTAAGTCTCATATCTAAATACATTTTATACTTTGTATGCTTTCAGGTGGTGAAAATTATCCGACCTTCCGAAACTGCTGGTAGATATATGACATATCGTCTGGTGATGTAACCTTGGTAACTGTTTACCTTGGTTTCAAGTCGCTAGAGCCTTCCGTTTGGTCTCAGCCTACGTCATAAACAAAATAAAGTATAATTAATGAGAGCCCTTTTTAATGCTATGCAGCGAAGAACTTATTTCAAATAGCTACAAAATCGAACTGGTTCCTGTGCAGCAAGTGTCATTATCCATACTGGCATCAAGTACGTTACCTATATAACCTGTTTTAACATGCGAGGCCAGCTATTATTATGTATGAACGTGTTTTTTATAGCTCGAAATTTTCCAAAATTGTGATTCATATCTTGACAACCAGGTCAGCTTTGTGTCGGTTGTATATGTTGCAATCTATAGTGAAGGCCAGATTTTGCTTTTTTTTTTTGTTCCCTTCTTTTGGCATATGATTAGGCAAGAAAATATCTTCCGTTGCTCATACATACTCGCTGTGATACAAGTACATTTATTTATTCCACCCTCCGCGCTATAGTGGAACCAAACATCTGAAGAGAAATTTAAAGTTTTTGTACGTACATATGGGCAGGTTCTTTTTTTTTTGGAGGGGGGAGCCTAATAAACGGCTACCGCAACCGTTGAACGGCAAAAAAAGGGTTGAATTTAACGACACCCCCAGTCTCAGACCCCGCTTGAAATCCCGATGGTACCATAATAGCATAAACGTTTAGCTTACTAGTGAAAAACGTTCTGTTTTGTTTTTTTGTTGGAAAAATAGAAACGAACTGGGGTAGGCGAGAGCACGGTCTGCACGCCGCAC
>LUCW03002616.1:15000-102500 GCA_001586965.3 Sphaeroforma sirkka | reverse complement strand
CATATATATATATATATATATATATATATATATATATATATATATATATATATCAATAAATCATCAATAAAAAACGTACACATGTGCACATACCTGCACGTATATGCATATGCATGCACACACATGTGATGTGTGTATGTATGTATATATGTATATATATATATATATATATATATATGTATGTATATATATTAATGTATAATATACATATGCACATGATGATGATGTGTGATATATGCATATATATGTTGATGAATAATACATATATATGTATATATATATAATAATATTATATGTATATATATTTGTATGATTTATGTATGTTTGTGCATATTTGTGCATGTAATATGTAATAATAATATAATATATATATAATATATGTATATATGTATGCATGCATGCTATTAATATATAATATATATATATATATATATATATAATACGTAATTTAGATTGACGTGCATGTGAAACATATAAAGATATGAACAGAAATTATATATGTATATATATATATATATATATATATATGTCTGTATGTATGTATATATATTTTATATATTTATATATACACAAATATATATATATATATATATATATGCTTGTGTACTGCACGTTTGCTTCCATGTATATATATATATATATATATATATATATATATA
This sequence comes from Sphaeroforma sirkka, assembly GCA_001586965.3. Taxonomy (NCBI): domain Eukaryota; class Ichthyosporea; order Ichthyophonida; genus Sphaeroforma; species Sphaeroforma sirkka. The sequence goes on along the minus strand of LUCW03002616.1, from coordinate 101,841 downwards.
TATATATATATATATGTATGTATGTTTGTGTACGCACATTGCTTTTATATTTACCATTGTAGCACGTTGACGTTACAAAGTTGTGTATCTTTGAGGATTGAGTCATGGATTGGAGTAGTTCTACTGGTTTCTTATTCTGTCGCTATTGGCTTACTATCATATTCAGGACTCAGCCAAACAGTGAAGATAATTTGTCGCACTTCGGATCCTCTATGATTTACGCTAGCTATGTGAAATGTAAGTTGGTCCGGATCCAGTGATAATAGGTTTGATCTCATATCGATAAGCGGATACTTCTGCTTTCGTTATCAAAATGTCATTACAATGAGTTGTCATTTGGAAGGCTTGTATTTTGTTAGATCCGATAGCCAATTCATTTCCGAAATAGCAAAGTTATGTTGTTTTGTGTGCGATAGGTTCGCCTACGGGTAAATATGCGAAATTGTCGGACCGAATATTTCTATAGCCTAGCGTAGATGATGTAGTATTCTTTTGGAAGTGTGAACTTGCTTCCTCTCACGCTCATTTCAGAACGCACTCTTCTAGGACCGTACATGTCACTCTCGAGAATCCACCGTCTATACTACATGGAATAGAATGTGATTGTCCTACTCGCGGAATCATATAACTGATATGTCATCCATAGATACACTCCTGTACTGTCTGCTTCTGCACATATTTGGAGCATATTTATACGTGGTTGGGTGATTACTCTTCAGGGGTGGAGGCTGCAGGAGGGCGCGCAGTTCCAATTCACTACGATTCATCCCCGGAACGCATCACCGAACTCTTCAACTCCGTGAATGGAGTGCTTTACATGGGCGGGGCGTCAGACATTCAGTCGTATAACCCTTACTACAACGCTGGTAGGTGGCTGATTGTGGGCGCTAATATGCACACGTACTTGTTGTGAGGAAATTGGAATTTGCAAAATGTATTCGTTTGTCAATTCCTTTTTGTGTGAGGTACAGATATATTTGCGCATCAGGTTCTTGATGGTACATTATATGTATCGCGGGTTGGCACATTGTCTGTAACTATGTCTGTACTCTAAAAATATGCCAGTTACAAATACGATACAACATTCTTTTTCGGTTGGAAACAACACCTTTGCCAACAACAAATACCATACTTTGTTTCTACTAGCCGTGTACCGTCCATACCTGGGCTGCCGCTTGCTTGTTCATACAAATGTGTAGACATGGAAAATCTGGACACATATTTTACGTATGGGGAACACCTATACACAGCGTGCACATTTATGAGAACACACTCAAATTAACATTTTAAGGGTCGTCGATGTACATACTTATACGTATGTGTGTATATAGACACATATTTACATAGCATAGACACACGTGTATGCACCCAGTTCTGCTAATATACAACACTCCTTCGACACACGCTAGGCCTGCAGTTATTTGAGCTCACAAAGAAAGCAAACGAGGCTGGTAAGCACACGCCTCTGTGGGGCACATGTCTTGGCCATGAGTTCTTGGCCGTCATGGTGAGCGAAGACTTCAACATACTCGATACGGGATTCAAAGCTGAGAACTTATCGCTACCACTTGATTTCACCAATGAGTATGTGACTGTGTGGTTGCTGTGTATTTTGTGTTATATCTATGTGTGCCAGGTGTGATATTAAGCGAGGATAGGGATTGGATAAATATCTTATCTCCGCAGGTGCGGGCGATAGTATGTATAAAAATGAAAACACTCTCGTCACATACAGTATGTAGCAGAACGCGCAGCCGAAGAAATGAATCTGGCCACTCCTCGTAGTGTATCTAGTTATGCAATCATTTCTGTCATTTTTGTGGGAAACAGATATAGTTGATCAAAATAATTGAATGAGTTTTTTTGTTTTGGTATTGTCAACTTATCTACGATGCTTATACAATTGCGTGGCTGAGAACCTTGTAATCAGTAACGAAGATAGGCTGTAGTTTTTTATCACACCGTCCCTCTTATCGAGTCGATATTTTCTTCACATACATAGTAAATACAACTTTCCTGCTAATGTTCTACCATCTATTCTTTTGCCGTGCCATTTCAGGGCAAAGGACTCTGTCATGTTTGCGCACGCTCCCCAAAGTGTTATGGAGAGCCTCGCCACTGAAAAGATTACTTCCAATGAACACGGCATGGGTGTCACACCCTCGAGATTCTACGGTAGCCATAAACTCAACGATTTCTTCAAAGTACTGTCCACCAACAAGGATCGAGTAGGCGCAGAATTTGTATCTGCTTTCGAGGCAAGAGACTTCCCAATCTTCGGCGTCCAGTTCCACCCAGAAAAGGTACGGGTGTTGGTGCACACATTCACGTCACTCTTTATTTTTCTGGCGCATTTTGGCCCAATCTAGTTTGGTATGTTTTGTTTATGGTAGCACCTTTTATGGTTTAGCATCTACTCGTCGCCCCTTTGTTCTCCATAGCATATGTTGACGATTGTCCGATTTTGTTGTGCCCGATAGTTAAACCAACAACTTCGAACAATCCAGCCTACTGTATCTATTCGATACGTCATGAAAGCAAAAATAAATAAATTGAACTACGGTGATTATTTTATTATACTAAATTTAACATCATAACAAACGTTTCTGACCTGCTTCATCTGTCCATTACAAATCAACTCACAGAATGTGTTCGAATTCGAAAAGCACCACGACACCTCCCACACGGCATCGGCTATCTCTGCGGCTCTGTATATGGCGACCGAGTTTATTAACCACGCACGCCGGAACCCCAACACGTTCGCGACAGAGAAGGACGAGTATGACGCTTTGATCTACGCCCACGAGCCTACGCGTACGTACACGCAGACTGGAGGACACTTTGAGCAAATGTACTTCTTCAACAACACAGATTGAACAGGGATGCAGCACAGATGAAGTGTTGTTGATACTGCAAGGATACGCATGATTAAGATATACGTGACAGACTAGCAGGGTACGACGCCTTGATTTGTGCACAAAAGTCAGCGTGCATGTGCACAGAACACGTGAAGCACTTAAAACTCTTATTTTAGAATGTGAATATAGCGCAATTTGACTATTTTCTAATGACTGATTAAACTAAATGATGAAATAAGTGGCATGTGGTGGAATACGTTATTGAACACTTCTTTGAATGGGCACAAGGGCATATATATCCTCGAAGGTAATTCAACCCTATTTGGCCAAGCTGCATCGGAACAAGTTAGCTATAGGCAGGGACAAGTAAAGTAGATATCACAGAATCAGACATGGCAACTGGGGGATGCCAGCCCTTCATACGCGCGCATACGCCGACTTATGTATATTCTATATTTGAGAAAAGCGTGTTTGTATTCATATTGACACTGCGCTTCAAAAGAAACCCAATTGAAAGGACTCCTATACCAATGTTCCCCAAAGCAGCATATGTGAATTTTATACCTAACAAGCGTATGATAAAAGGGGTGTTGTGGTAAACTCAGTGGGTTTCTGTCTCTTTGTAGTACTGGAGACGAGAGGGCTATAGGTGACCGTTCCATCATATAGGTAATTCAATTTATTACTAGAAGTCTCGCGCGTGAATGTAAAGGATTCGACTGGGAGATTACTCGCGGCCGGTGACTTGACTCGCAATTTTCTCCTACAAGCAATCAAAGGAATTAGCTATGAGTTATATGTGGACACAAGTTCAGGAAGGCGAGCATATTCTTTCAATCCGATCATTGAGCGAAACTCCTCAACGCAGGCGACGTCCTTTACACATGCTACATTTGGTGCAACCGCACTGTACAACAAACACCAAGACATTAGATGACGACGAGCAGGGTTGTATATATGACGCTTTCTCAGGAAGTAAACTTAAGCATCGAGGAAGAATACGGAAATGGTTTTGTGGTAAAGACCATACCTGAAGCTTGCGTTTATGAGCAACATCGGCAAGGGCCGATATTGACCGTAGATCATTGCAGATATCCTGAAATACGCAACAAAACAAGACATCATGAGCTGGAGACTTTGATAGAGTTGATCTTAACAACAGCAACACAAATTAAGTCTCAGCATCAAGGTTCGATAGCGAACTGTATACATCGTGCAACTACCTGGCGATAGATCCGCATCAGGTATGCAGCTGACAGATACCAGTTATAAAAGTGGACTATCGACCTTGACGACGTTCGCCTAGAAAAAATGTACAGTACCTTTGTCTTGCCAAAGTACACATCGTTCAAGGTGTAGCGCATGCGGAGTTCTACGTCCTCAATCATTGTTCCAATGTTAGCTATGTGTGGCTTCGTAGTATTTACTGGAAGGGTCTCCTCAGTCTGCATCCCAATACAACACAACAAATAGAGACAATTGTATGAACTATAAGTCCAGCGATGGCGGCATAAGCAAGCTTATCCGATGAGCATATGCTCATATGTCGCAACATACTACCAAGGGCTAGTGGGTCTGTGCGCATAATTATACACTTTACCCCACATGAATTCACAAGGAATACCACCCACCCCAACAAAATGTGGATCACACTTCACACACGAAGCATTGCAATGAGGCTCGGACATGCAACGACACCGCGTGCCTTGATGGATACGCACTAGAGGAGGACTACACCAACGGACTTTGACAGCACAGCAATAACACAATTCAACCGTTAGTGTTTTCGCTTTCGCATTCGACGCGCCTTTACAGGAATAACAATGTTTGCTGCGGCATCAGTTCGCAGGCGTATCGCAAACACAACGGCAAGGTTAAACAATCAACAATCCTCTCCACCAACTAGCATACTGTACACTGACACTAAGCTATTAAATACATATTCAATTTGCGTACTAGGGATCTCCCCTCATAAACTAAAACACTCCGAGTTTGTATTTTGTACCGTTTTGGTCATATTTCCGCCCAGATCCATGTCTCCAGAGCCGTCGGTAGTGGTCTTCATCCACAACATGATGGTTGATGTCATCTTGTATGTGGCCTGATTCTTCTCATTCTTGACGTCTACCACGTGTATGGCATCCCAGCAACCATGTACCCCTCGCACCCCATCACCAGCTGATACCAAAAATAATATTGAATTAACAGAGGAGAAAAAATATATATATATATGTATATATACACGTAAGAATATAGGAAATAAACTCTCTCCTCCCCCGGACTATTGCAACGAAATAAGCAGATTTGTACCTAACCATCTGCATATCAACGACAATACACAACAAAAGCGACACACACAGCCACAATTGATCTGCAAGCACTCACAGACACATCACCTGTATCAAAATCAATAAGAACACCGAATGCAATGCCCATCGATCACAACCAGGAGAAAATCGAACAGACAACCGGGTACATCAGCAATACCAACAAAAAGTATTTCGGATATAGCTATTAAATGAATAAAAACATAACGAAAATCAAAACAACTACGTTTGGGGAAACACCAACAAATTGACGACATACTTTTCTTTATTAGAATAGCAGCCGCGAAATCGTCGCCCTCTGTGTTCCAAAAATAGCATGAGCACACTCCACCTTCGTAGTAGAGGTCCCGGTAGGTGTCAAACGCCGTGTTGGCGGCAATCTCTAGTTCACTGCGGGATGGTGGTATGATACAGCTGGTTACATTCCCAGCGTGGTATGCGAGTGTGCATACATGCATGTTTATCAGAATGAAGATTAATACAGACCATTATATATATATATATATATATATATATGTGTGTGTGTGTGTGTGTGTGTGTGTGTGTATATATGTATGTGTACAATAGCATAATCGAATATGTCCGAAACGTTATCGTCGGGTATCCCTACCGAAGTTTATCGGAAGGCTCAATTCCATCCTCGAGCGGGGGGTCGTACGTGTTAGACCACGGTGATCGGTACGAATCACCGTCACTGTTGTAGTCACACAAGATGTATTGCCTGTTGTGTTCTTTATCAAGACCTGTCTTCAATGGCCTATCTACCTGCGATAGCAAATCATCTGCCAGATCGGGAACCAAATCCACTAACCCAGCCAAGTTATTCTCAATATTCTGTATTCAACAGTAACGTGAAAGATTTGTGAATACATCAAACTCTGACGGTCAAGATAGTTATTCCGCAATATTTCGTCGAGAAACTTTATTCTCATCGCGACAAGACAAGTCTGAGCTTCTTTACATGCCGGTAGGTCAGGGACAATTGTAAAAGACTTTCATAATCCCCATATATATATATACATACATATATATATATATATATATATATATATATATATATATATATATATATATATATATATATATATATATATATATATATATATATATATATATATATATATATACATATGTAGATATATATATATATATATGTATATATATATATATATATATACATATATATATATATATATTATTATGTATATATGCATATATATGTATATATATAATAATTATATATATAATAATATATTAACATAATAACTATATACATACACATGCATATCATGCATATAAGATATATATGTAATATATTATTATTATGTGCATGTGTATGTATAATGATGATGCATATTGTTATATATACATATATAATATAATAATAATGCAATGAAACTGCACAGCGTATTACACATGTCATCATCAATAATATGCATATATATATGTAATAATCATACACATGCATACGTACGTCACGTATGTGTGTATGTGGCATATGTATTATATATGTTGCATATATATATGCATAGCATGTGTAATATTATGATATATGTATATGCGTATGTATATTATAATATGTAATATTATATAATATTAATAATATTAATGTTATATGTATATGCAAGGGATGTTGCATGCACACGTGCAAACACATGCGTACACGCGTGCACACATACGTGCGCACACGTCACACAAAACGCAAACGCAATAACGTTGTCATATAATAATATTATTATATAATATTAATATGTTATCGCGCGCATGCATGCGTATACGTGCATTGCGTACATGCGCGCACACAAATGCATGTGTAATCATGTAACTGGCAATATCATATAATATAATATGTATATAATAATAATAATAATATAGCTATATATGATATACATTGATGTGCCGCGTTGCACACGCGCACATACGTACATGCATACGTACGTACGTATGCACACGTGTACACAGTATCAATAATGTAACCATGTTAATGTGTATATGTAATAATATATAATAATAATAATAATATATGTATTATTGTTAATATGCATATAATATGTATTATATATGTAATATGCATAATATATACATATAATATGTATATAATATTATATATATATTATATACATATTATATGTACATAGTAATATATATATGCATATATATATATATATATATATAATATATGTGTTATTATATGTTATGTATGTATATACATAACAATATATATATATTATATATATATATATATATATATATATATATATATATATATATATATATATATATATGTATATACACACACACACATATATATATATATATATATATATATATATATATATATATATATAATAATTATATATGCGTACACACAAATATAAACACACATAATTTCTTGTATATATGAGTTAATTGTAATGTATGATTACAGGCGTGAATAGTTGTTTAACAAATAAAGTGTGAGACTCTCTCGCCCGAAGAGTACAGTTTGAGGTAGTTTAAGCATGAGGGTTTGGTTGGAACTGCAGACGAAATCGTATTATGTGGAAGAAATGGCCGTACAATCTATACCTGGGGAGGGAGCCGACGGAGAAGATCCAAAGCTCGATCTAGTTGTTCATCTGACATCTTTTATGGCTAGTATTACGTAAACAGTAGTGCTGCGTAAATAATAGATATCTGCGACAACTCTTGTCTTGTCACATACCATAATAGAATTTCATTATTATTGCTTACTTCTATATACATCCGTGATCCGACACTATTATTTATGTATTTTGGTCTTTTGACTCTGTGGTGATGAAGGTGATAAATTCAGATTTGAAATAAAAACACATAAATTGATACTAGACAAGGTGTCGTAAATTATTGATTTCTTATTTTTTAGAAAAGTGCCTCACTTTTTTAAAATACATATGTTCTATTTTCATAAGGCTATGATATGTACTGACTTTCTCTGGTATTTTTATATATATAAAAATTGCGAATAGATTTCGACATGGCAGTTTAAATACAAAATATTATATACAAAAAAGAAACCAATCGAAGATATAAATAAATAGTGCATAAATGGTACAAACCCCGATTATGTGGATCAATATGTGCTCTATGTATTCACAAATACGCACTTCCTCTTGCCCGTGCGCGTGTACTTTGAAACGTGTGTTCTATAATACATCTCAGCTGTACAGTACATATGCATCATAACTACCATTTTCCAACATTAATCCCTCGACTGATGGAGTTCCTGCTCGTTATCGCACAGTAAATTCTCGGCATGTACATGAAACAATTCAGTTGTTCCCATTACGATTAATTACAAGTTAACAGGTGCCAATATTAATGCGATTTTTTACTCGAGAAGGACTATGTTATATGTAACAGATCCATCATAAGGCTATGCTATAACGTCTGATGTATATTAACCAGCTGATGACTCAAAATTACGTGTGCGAAATCTTGAACTGATTTGAATTCAGTTTGTGTTACTCTTCTACAGAATATCTGCTACTGAATTTGTGAGTCTGCAAGCTTCATCCAGCTTTCTCTGTGGAGCGTCGCAATCAGCTCACTTTCTTTGCTCATACCAAAAACATTGGTTTGTGGCAACTCTAGTCGTTGGTCGCACACTTCTCCCAATGATTATAGAAAACTTCATGAGTTCATGTACTTCTGCATAATCTTTTTTAGTAACTGCTGCCCTGAAGATATTTTTTAAGTTTTTGCTATAAATACTATAGACTAGAGGAATACAAGTGTGTAAATATTTCAGCGTGTGTTCTACATCAGTGTTGATATCTCATATGAAATGTTTAAAGTAAAAGGTAGTAGCCCAGACTGATTTACGTGCACATTGCTAGCTAGAATGCATAACTTTGTAATATCTATTCAGTGACAAGGGTATCATATGCAGGCTATAGCCTTCACCATGGTAAACTGAACATCTTTGTCTCAGAATAAATTATGATTTTGCGGCGAAACCTTGTCAGCTTCTTAATAGGAGATACTATGCCGATGACTAAACTTTACCCCTGTTTGTATGCACCAGTGATATATGCCCTTCTGTGCCAATATGCTTGTACAACTTGTCACAGACTGGTAGAGATGAACCAGAAGCTGTTGTAAGACATATCTATGACGATTTGTATTTTGCGATTTATATTGAATTGTATATGAGAGAGTTTTCATTCTGTATCGAAACAGGGGAGGCAAATAGACTATCAGTGTTCATCTTAATTTGTATCATCGACTGTTAACTATCTATGCAGTTCGTTCACTGTGAGAGATACGGTCTGTGTCAATATCATTCCCTTGACTGCAATCGGATAGATATATTTAACTATCACTATTAAAAGATGATGGTCATGATTGCAGTCATATAATAAATTTTTACTCTAGTTCTGAGTAGAGACAAGTTTGAGTAATAAATACTCGTATGAACTTTTTTCACTCTAAAAGCAGTATATACTCTACACTCTATGCTCTACGGTCCGACTATTTCTAGTATTTTGGTACACCCGACCCCACCGTTTCTAACATACTGCATGAAACTTGAAAAGTTGAAAGTGTATGACTGTATCATACGTATGTGTACATAATTTGCAAAAGCAGTGCGGACTATGAGTTGGTTTATATTAGACCCTGGGCCTGAGCCCTGAGGGGCTAAATAGGGACAGCCGGCTGCGCCAGCAGCGAGCCGCTGCGAGCGGCTTAGGCGCTAGGGCCAGTGCCCAGAGGCAGAGGACGGACCGGCGGAGGCTCCATCGTATAGTGTTTTTACTGTTTTATCGATGACATTTTAAAAATGTGTAAATCCATGGCCTTCCAAATGTATAAAATTGCTGATACATTGTAAAATTGTAGTAATTACAGTAAACGGGTACATGGTGGATTGTCGGATTGGTGGTTGTGCAAAAGTGTAAATTCAACGAATGACATTTAATTGTTCGGTTACCAAGCCATTGTCTAATAGAAATCTCTGAAAATTCCATTTGTCACTCGCAGAGCAAGAATAAGTCGACCTAATTATTAGTTTACTTTTTATATTTCAGGCAAACATATATTCCTATTTGGACAAAAATTTCGAATATTTTTCCCTCTTGCCAAAAATAATATTGAAATCGTACGATGCAACGGCAATCGGCTTTCCAATTAGGAGACTCAAATGTTTAATTTAAAATGGGATTTTTTCTGAACCAACATTTAGGAAAATTTATTATTCAAATTGTTGTCCTTCCTGCGTTGTCTTGTGTATTTCACGATTTATTGATATGTTAAATCCACGAGGCAAAGTCCTCCAGATTGGTGGGATATGCTTTAACCATTATCCATTGATCACGACAGTGAACGTAATATCCAATACAACAAAAGCATTAGGATTTTAAGATCCGGAAGACGAGTCAGAATGTCCATACGCCCATGAGAATGTCAATTCTTACAATATTGACATAAAATACATATTTTATGTACTCTTTCGAAACAGATAACGATTTTGTGTTGTAAATTGTATGTCTCCGACAAAACAAACAAGGCCTTTCAAAGTTCACCCCCCAGAGTGAGAAGGTAAATGTTATCAAATTTTTGGTATATATACACAAACAACTGAGAAAAAAAATCTTATTCCCACCACGCATACACAATACAATAGTACAGGATGTTGGCCCAACAATCATCTAACGCGGGTATTCCCGACACAGTCAAGACTATCTGTTGTATTGGTGCAGGATATGTCGGAGGACCTACTATGGCAGTTATTGCCTACAAGGCGCCTCACGTGAAAGTCATTGTCGTCGATTTAAACCAGGTAAGGTTTTAACAGAAATCAAAGAAAGAATGTGCTGATTACGTATGCAAGCATATACACCCAAGTCAGATAGACTGTGCATTTTAAAGGCAATGATGCAGAAAATAGAAGAATTGAATACAATTCATGTATAATGAGAATGTGGAAACTTTATTGTGTAGCCAGCTTGTGAAAAATAACTTACCCAATCTTGAATCATACTCATCCTCATCGTGTAGGCACGTATCGACGCATGGAACAGTGATAAGCTGCCCATCTACGAGCCAGGACTTGACGAGGTTGTCAAGGCCAGCCGTGGCCGCAATCTTTTCTTCACCACTGATGTAGATGGGTCTATCAAAGAGGCAGATGCGATCTTTGTATCTGTGAACACACCAACAAAGACCTTCGGAATGGGCAAGGGTTGCGCCGCTGATCTTAAATACCTTGAGAGCGCTGCTCGTCGCATTGCTGAGGTGTCCGAATCTGGAAAGATCGTTATCGAGAAGTCCACAGTACCCGTAAAGTCTGCGGAAGCTATCCGAGCCATTCTAACAGCGAACACCAAGTCCAAGTGTCGTTTCACCATCCTATCTAACCCCGAGTTTTTGGCTGAAGGTACCGCCATCTCTGATTTGATGGCTCCTGATCGTGTGCTTATCGGTGGTGATGAGGATGAGGACGGCCAGAAGGCTGTCAAGGCACTATCAGCTGTCTACAACAACTGGGTGCCTAGCGAACGTATTATTACTACCAACACATGGAGTTCCGAGCTTTCAAAGCTTACTGCTAACGCCTTCTTGGCCCAGAGAATCTCTTCCATCAACTCCATCTCCGCTCTGTGCGAGGCTACCGGTGCTGATGTCGATGAGGTCGCAAATGCGATCGGCAAGGACACACGTATTGGATCCAAGTTTTTGAAGGCGAGTGTAGGATTTGGTGGCTCATGCTTTCAGAAAGATATCCTCAACCTGGTGTACCTGTGCAAGACATACAACTTGCACGAGGTTGCCGAGTACTGGCAGCAGGTAGTAGACATTAACGAGTACCAGAAGAAACGTTTCTCACTCCAGATCGTGCGCAGTCTATTCAACACTGTCACAAACAAGAAGATTGCCATTATGGGATTCGCCTTTAAGAAAGACACCGGAGACACTCGCGAGTCTGCTTCCATCGACGTCATTAAGTACTTGATGGATGAGGGTGCAAACATCGCTATCTACGACCCCAAGGTTGAGGAGTCCCAGATCGACATGGATCTCTTACCCCCAGGAGTAGATGCTAAGGCATCCGCTAAAGTTAAAAGCTTATACACTATCCACACCGACCCCTACGAGGCCGCCAAGGATGCTCACGCCATTGTTGTGTGCACCGAGTGGGACGAGTTCAAGACTTTCGACTATCAGGTAATTTAGCCTTTCAATATTTTCTATAGTCTGTTGCGTTTTTCCAGGTGTGATGCGTGTTTGGCTAAAACTAAAACCGTTTGTACTCACAACGATGCATTTTGTGCATCATGCACGTTTCTATAATTAAGTGTCAAGTAGCAACATATTGAACACAAAATAACTGACAAACCTTCTCCCGGCTACAGAAAATCTACAACGATATGTACAAGCCCGCTTTCTTGTTCGATGGTCGCAAGATCCTAGATATCGAGGCTATGAAGACTATTGGATTCCAGGCCTCTGTTATTGGCACAAGATGTTAAGTCTGTTGCCAAAACAGGGACTACTCCAGCCCAATAGAAGATATCAAAGTAGGTCGTTTGAAACGGTTATCTGAAGCATATGAGGATAAGCCCCCCCCCCCCCAAGTATATGCAGCAAAACGCAGCGTATCTGTACGTTTATAGGCGCTGTCGAGGAAGATAATTTAGTACTATTGAGAGCACATTGTTAAGATTTTAATAAAAGTCACTCAATTTGTGTTCCCGCGCGTAACTCTTTTTGAGTTCACCTTAATCGAAAGAAACAAACTATGTATGTACAGTATTTACTATTTCCGTTTCCTCAGCGTTCGAAACCTGTTGAACTTATGAACAAGTTGTTGTGTTGTTGTGCGTCAAACAGACAATACAGCGTGCTTTGACAGGCATAGCCCGTGGAATACATCTGCGCGGATGTGCTTTGGATGACGCACACCTTCATGAAAAATAAATTATCCTGCGGGAAATGTGGTGATGTATGCTATCATCTATGTTAGCTCAAGGTTTTAAAAGACACAACGAACCAATATTTGTATACAATACTGAATCAAATGTGAGACCAACAGTCCAAAACCATATCGATTACCACGCGAGGTGTGTCGGTGTATCAAATTAGAAGCCACAATGGAATCACACATGTAAGTGTGCCGGTGGTACAACGGGATCAAGCGTCGTTTGATGTCGTAACATGAACGATCATCGTTTATAGTACGTACATGTATACAGCTCATAAGGAGAACTACCAGCGACTCGATGCGTATTTTGAACTGCTTCACGCATTTTCAAAACTTGCCCTTCTACTTGAAGTACCGACGTACTCGCACTATCTAACTCTAGTGAGCACTACTAGCACTCCTAATCTTGCTCCATTGTGATAGATCACAGACAACGCTAACACTCGGAAAGGACCGAATCGTTAGAGCAACAAAATGCCGTAGAATAGAAAGTAAACTAAATGTACGGCTCTTAACGCCGTACTCAAAGTATCGGAAGTGGTGGGAACGAATACCACAATTGCGATATTTTCGCAATTAGAATGTGTAGATTGTAGAATGATATAGTATGTACTATTGCTCTATATAGTATTTTAGTACATATCACCGATGAATACTTGAAAACATATTACAAAACTTATTCCTATAAAATTTACAAAAAATCAATGAGTTGTGGATGACAAAAAATATATATGCAAATGAAGTCGTAGGTGTATTATCATGATATCAAGGCGAGTGTGATTGTAGACAAGGCAGATAAAGAACGTACTCATAAAGCTAGGAAGAAATCAAGAGACAATAATGGATCAACAAGGAATTGATACCCTGACGGCAATGGGTTTCTCGCGTGAACAAGCCATCCCTACGTTGATTGCTGCGGTGAGAATTCATTTGTGATTTTTATTAGTTATATTCCGAGACGTGACTTTTGAATATTACACACGATCATGGAGTGCACAGCCATTGTCGATATGTACTAAATGTATCGGCAACCAGTGCTGTTTTGAGTTACAAGATTTGAGTTGTCTGAGACAGTATTTCATAGGCCACTTTCCGTTTGGTGAATCCTGACTTTTTTTTCACTACAATATATTAGTGATGTACTCTCATATCAATATTCTAAGCATATATATATGCATATATATATATATATATATATATATATATATATATATATATATATATATATATTATATATATATATATATATATATATATATATACATATATATATATATATATTATATATATATAAGTTATATATATATTATTACATACATATATATTATATATATATATTATATATATAATATATATATTATTATATATTACATATATATACATACATATATTATATATATACACATAATATGTACATAATATGCATATGTGTATATGTACATGTGCACATGTATGTATTACATATATATATATATAATATATACATATATATACATATAATATTATATATATATATATATATATATATATATATACGTATATACATGACAGTGTAATGTGTATGTGTGCATATATTTTATATATATATATATATATATATATATATATATATATATATTATATATATATATATATATATATATATATATATATATATATATATATATATATATATATATATATATATATATATATATGTGTGTATGCATATTTGTATCTACCAACTCTGGGATGCATCAAGGTTTGTTCTGCTTGGGAATGGTTTTTGGAGATTTCGCATATACTCTTCACTCGTCAGTCCCAGATATTCTAATAACAACATATGAAAATGTGCTGTGAACACGTACAAGCGCGCACACTCACGGTCGGAGAATAATTTCCCAGCAACACTAGGGCTTGGATTAGAGAAGCATATTATTTTCTGCTGTCTTTTTATTTACGTCCATACTCGTCAACAATGACTTTTAATTGATATCTAGCACATGTTTTCGACTTCTCCCAAGACAATGTGGTGCTGTATGTAGCCGTAAACCCAGAGTGAGTTCACTCATTATTGGCGCAATTTTCCCAGCAACACTAGGACTTGGATTGAAGAAGCTTATTATTTTCTGCTGACTTTTTATTTCCGTCCATACCCTTTCACTAAAGTCTTTGAATAGCTAGCACATGTTTTTGACTTCTCCAAGACAATGTGGTACTATATTCATGCGTAAATCCAGAGTGAGTTCACTCACTATTGGTGCAATATTTTTCCATAACAACAGAACAACGACCTTACCATTGCGATCTCACTACTGGTCGATCAAAGTATGTCAATCGAAGTCGGGTGCTCATGTGCGTGAATCGAGTGTTTGTGGTAGGTGAATGCTCTTAAATCATTTTTTTTACTGTTCATAAAAAAACCGCTGCGGAGCTATGGAGATTACTATATAGCCATTTACACTGTATAATATTTTGTTAGGAGCTTCACTCCAATGATTTTGAGACATTTTTTTGTGTGGGGATTGGTATTTCGACGCCGAATCGGGTACCATGCTCCCATTTTATGTTACGGGCCTCACAAGAATGTCTCATATCGCAGCTTTCTATTTGGTTGTTAATTATGAAGGTCAAGCCGATTCCGCTCGAAGCACAGATACGGCTGGGACTATATTGAACACTGAAAAGAAGAAGAAGAATGCTGTGGAGTATGCACCTCCGCCTTACGGTGAGTATAAGTTACCGGTTAGTTTGGGATTCTTGCAGTCTCGATTTATGACCTAGGCCTAACACAAAACCACAGATGAACTTAACACATTACATACCTTTGTCATGTTTAACTGTATGCAGACACGTCCAAAGCTCCACCGGCATACCCGGTACACTCCCCACCCGAATCCCATGATTTTGTCGACCTATTACCCGCCGATGCACAGGAAGTGTATTCAAAGCTGGCAGAGGATTTGGTCGCTGCAAATAACAACTTAAAGTGTCCCAAATACAAAGCACAGCAAGTAGACTTACCCAAGTACAGGCCACCTCCGAAGGAGGGGAATTGTGCGAAGTGTTTCAATACAATTAAGTCAGACGAGCCCTCAATGACACTCACCGGTCAGCATCTACACTTGTCATGCTATGGGCAGAGGATAGCACCGAAATGTTCCCATTGCCACGATGCGCTGGTGCCTGATGCACGCAAGGTAGGTACTAAACTATCTCATACGGTGAATAGTTGTTCTTTTACGTTCGAGGTAGTAATCAATTCAGTGGTAGTTGGGTATTTCTTTAGCTGTTCCTGTTCTGCACCTTGCAGTATTGTACAATTGCGGCCAAATGATGATATCCCAGTAGCCTATGCTGATACGCTTCCCAATGAGAACACCGTTCTAGAAGACTTCTGTTTCAGTGTATGCTTTCGGATGTTTTGCTCATGCACACGGTTGAGTCGAGACGCACCCACGAGAGCATGGCCTATGGATCATGTTATTTGGGTAGTTCCGCAGCCGCAATTCGATCGTATCATAAGCGCGTATACTATAATCGTAGTAGGGTTGATCACTGCCTGATCGTTTTTAATCGCAGTAGGTAATTTCCTTTGTTCAAATCAGAATCGTACCGGCCGATGGGTTCCATTAGACGAGACGTTGAGGAACAGAGTGCACGAGGTGAGCAAGAAGAACTGCTTTTAGACGATTTGTGTGTAGAATATCGCGATTCAATTTTGCACGAACATTTTAGTCTTTAGAATAGATCACTAAATACTCTTCCGGATAATTCTATTTTTGTTGTAGAAGTTCATTCGACACATTTCCAAAACGTTGCGCGTTGGTCAATATATACTCATTGTGTATTGTAACGGTCACGCGAGTTCTTGCTTAGGGTAATAGGTGCCGCTTTCAATTACCTGTTTTCAAGAATAAGAGGTAAAATACCTGAGGTCTATTTATTTGCATAGCGCTGCTATACATGTCACTCACAAGCAAATTCTTGACTTCTTTACATAACCCAACACAAGAACCGGATAATCAGTACCTGTGCACCTCGTTCTGACATTGTCCCTCTCCCGGTTGTCACAGGAGTGTTATCGATTAAGCGGTCCGCGATGTGTACATTGTTACGATGTCATTTATCAAACGCCAGAGAAGAACCGGTCGGGCGATTGGGTGTACACAGACCCTCCCACAAATGAACGAAAGGCACACTTGGTAGGTGGTGCACAAATTATGCAGGCTAGATGGCTAGATCTAGACATTGTATACACACACTTTTGCACGCCGCCTGTACGTGCGCGCGAACTGTGTGTGCTATACTTCGTGTTCTATCGTGATAGTAGACGACCATATGCAACTCCTCAATTATTCTGGTATCACTATATCAGGTGTGTTTGTCAACTGCGGCACGCACACGCCCGTTTGGTCCATGAAATTCATCGCGAGATAATTTTCATGGTTGTGTTCGATTTCAGGTTGCGCGTGACGTGTGAGACTCTGCTTGTATTTCGCAAGCTTTGTGCCCTCAGGTCCCCAACCTCTATGTAATGTCCATCACAGATGACATACACTGTGTCGCCTTTGCTTTTACTCAGTACAAACCATGAGACATCTTGTCCCGCATGTAGTTTGTCTGGCATCCCTCTGGTGATATCAGCCTCAATTCAAACTGTCAGCTAATGGTTCATATGCGTGTGCCATTTTGTTATTTTCGTGCGCATGCCTCAATGTGCTTTCGTCAAAATTTGACTTTACACAAATCATGGCGTTACTATCTCTTTGCCCGGAAACAACCGTTTACTTGAGATATTAAGAGAGGATTCTCATGTTTCGCAGTATATTCCTGAATTGCGCATATTGATTGGTGCTCACTGTCAATGATCTTTACACCTCATTTCTATTGCATTTGGGGTTCTATGGGAAAAATGCGTTCCAGTATGCCTTGGTCACTTCCTTTGTTCACACAAACCCATCGTTCCTTGGTCTTGGTCACTTCCTTTGTTCGCACAATCCCATCGTTCCTTGGTCTTGGTCACTTCCTTTGTTCACACAAACCCATCGTTCCTTGATCTTGGTCACTTCCTTTGTTCACACAAACCCATCGTTCTTTGGTCTTGGTCACTTCCTTTGTTCACACAAACCCATCGTTCCTTGGTCTTGGTCACTTCCTTCGTTCACACAAACCCATCGTTCCTTGGTCTAGGTCACTTCCTTTGTTCACACAAACCCATCGTCGTGTATGTTTTGTTTTCAATCACCAGGAGTGTTGGCATCATTTCAATAGAGACAACGTGCTCGCGAGGTGATACACGCTTTTCGGAGTGGTTTGGGCCACAGAGAACCGAAAACAACTTTGATTGCTGTCACTGAAAGCGGAAGTATGTGAATCTTCGTGGTACTACAGACTGGCAAATAAGGCCCAGATGTGCAACACACCAGACAACGGAAATATTCTGGCTGAAAGATACGTTCATCGTGTGTATATGACACAAGAATGATGGCCTGCATGCTACTTACTTAATGAATTTTCTGTCGGGGTCTGCAATTTGACATGATCAGTAAGCACTCCCATACATGGTCGTGATTTAACATACTCAGATACCATATTTTAGGCGTGATCAGTTTTATTTCCAAAACGCAGAAACCGGACTTGAAAGAACACCAATTTCAATACTATATACCATTAATAAAGTATGTATATGCAAACATATTTAATTTATGCAGTATGTGGCAATTACTTATTTATCTATGTATGTATATATATAATATAATATTTACGTATACATGTGCACATATATGCACACATATTAATCCATCTACATGCATATGCATGTAAAAATGCACAACTTATCTTTCAAATCAAATCCAGAGACCTCTATCATTGCCGGGCGATACAGTCGCGAGCACGTAGCCAGCCAAATATTATGTATTTGACCGTCAGCTACAGAATTTATCGGTTGTTTCATGAAATTCAGTTGCATCTAATTTATGCTCGGACTTCTAATGGCTTATTGGTCTTCGAAGACTTATCAATCGGCATCCCCAATGAGGAGCGTCTGAAACGCCTGTTCATGTAGATCGATATCTGAGCATTTGCCGAGACGCGTCGCGATTCTCACGGCCAGTAGGTGTTTGCACTGTCAAAATGGTGTAGAGTATATGCAGTATTACATTATGTCCGTCAAAATTGTCGGACATACAAATATTGGCGTCAGATATTGCAAGCAAGCTTCCACAGTGCTATTTATCACACTGATAGTGACGATATAGTGGCTGGAAGTCATTCTGTATTTGTGTACTATGCATGCCGCGCAACCTCAATTGCTAACAAACACTATTTGTAGCAAGTTAAATGTTTGGTCAACCACGGACGCACTGGCCATTTGTAAATTTTCCAATTCGAGATATCGCTTGGTCACTGTATGACACTTCTAGCGATACAGCTTCCAGGAACGAGAAAAAATATGCAGAGCCCTCGAGTTCGACACTGCAAAATATAACACATCTCAGCCATGCCGCGTAGTGCTCCTGGTGTAATGACACGAGATACGCTCGCATTCTGCCTATGGACACTAACACGCATAGGATATAGAAGCAAAATGGAAAACATCTATCACAGGGCTATTTACAACAAACTCATTGAACTCAAAAGAAGTGTACTGAACATACTCACACATTTCACATACGTAAAATGATCTGTCCGTGAGTACGTTAATGGCAAAATCCAAACAGTCACAGAAGTGCTCGCGTATCATTGTGATGTGGAGTCGGCCTTTCAGGGGGCCAGTAACCTGTTTATAGTGGTATATCGAGCAAGCCACAATTAAGAGATGCTGCTAATACACGATTTTTTGTATTGTGTCCGCAGTTGGATTCACACGAGTGCGCACATTCGAGGATTTTTATTTCACGGAACTGCGAAGTGATGCAATCGTTCCACAAGCATGAGCCTACAGCATGCACTTGTATGAAAGATACAATCGCTCTCGTTCTCACCGATGATCCGTTGCCTCTATACCGTAGCATATTTCTAACGTGAAGAAACATATACTTGCGCTCATTGTGTTAAAATAAACTGGCGAATGTTAGTGCGCTTATATCAGCATCTGACACTCATCACATACACAAAAGGCACAATGCAAGTGGAGTCTTGTACAAAGGCATGGAATGTAGTGTTTTTAATGAAACGACTTTACTGGGACTTTACTGGAGAGGCATGGAATGTAGTGTTTATAATGAAACGACTTTACTGGGACTTTACTGGAGTATCCCTTATCAGAACACTTGGAATCTACAGCCCAGCCCAAACTCCGTTTTGTCTCGTACGCTGGGCGCTTATAGCCTTGTCTGAACGCGCAGAGCGGATGTCAATCAATTAACATAATTGTACTCACCTATTTATATACCGCTAAACATTCACATATCCATATGTAAGTGCACATATTCGTATATACTACTTTATGAACTTGCTCACCTGATACAGTTCACGGTTGTAAGTCGTTCGCACACGCATGGGAGGTCTGAGGTCGACAATTTTGGTGGCTTCCAGCGCGTGATCGGGAAACAGATGATTAAGAGCAAGCAGCGCCTTCGAAGTTTGCTCTGCAAGTAAAAACCCCATATTGCTTTCAGCTTTGGTACAAAATGAAAACTGCAGATATAGAATATATTTACCATACTATACAGAGTTCACACGCACAATCTCTGTTGACATTTTACATATGATACTGACGCCTGGGATGCAGGCAGTTTTCAAGGTATATACATACTGAAGTATTTTCGGGTGTTGCTGCTAAGAATTAGTGGTAGCCGAACAAAAGCACACACATTCCACTAAGCTTGCATGAACGACGCGTGTTTGACAGTATAATAGCTTCATTTGGTTAAATGAAAGTCAAGATATAAGGACGAACATCATCATGACTTTCTAATCCTCAGTTGAAGTATCATAATCGATGAAAATGTTATTGTGGTTCTATCAAACAGGTAATAATATTTCGTGTTACTCGTGACATCAATGAGCTGAAGCACGAGAAGCTACAAGTTCCGTCAAGATTACATATCCAGATCTGCAGGTACGTACTTGTAGTTATACCTGACATTATAACTCGCACCCTAAACGATGCCAGCAACTTATCGAATGAACTGAAATCTTAGCTGACACTTCGTTGACCAGAGACCAGTTTAGTGAAACTTCAGTATTCACATATACAGGAATATGCAACTGAACCAAACACCATCCAACAATCCGACAAAAATAAAAAATGTAGAAACCTTTGTACACTCCGTTTACAAATGAATAGAAATTTAACAAAAGGCTCTACATATCTCACTCTCTTTAATCCTCAGGAATGTGTTACTGAACCCAAATACATACACAGATCCGAAGCATAAAATGTTGGAACCTTTATGCACTACAATAAACTCTGATCCTGGGTCTTCCCTGCATCCACCAACTGCTCAAGCACACCAGCGACGGTAGTCGTATGCTAATCACACGTCATCTGACACTGTCTGTTCTCCACACCTATTCAACACGCATGCTTAATGTCGAAACCTTTGTACACTCCGTTTTCGATTACAACAACACATACTTTGATCCTGGGCCTTCACTGCAGCCGCCAACTGCTCAAGCACTCCCGCGATGATAGTCTCGTGTAAACATTTGGCTTCTACGGTTCTTGTACTAATTTTCTTTAAAATGCTTTGACAGCCTCTCAAACTGAATGTATCAGAGTGTTTCTTGGCCTGCTTCCCCCTAGGCCTAATGTGTGCAGTACTGGACCCAAAGTTCACAAATACGGTTTGACGTTTGTGTGTATGTATATGTGACATTTTGGAGTTGCGTTGCGGCACGACTACGTTGTCAGTTGTGATACTGTGTCGCGATAGGTGTGTCTGCATTGTTTTTCCCGTTGTTCGACTCATTTGCCTGATTTGATTATATTCTTCTTGAAGGTTCCTATTCTTCTTCGCTCCTTAACTGCGATATTCACACGCATTACACACTGCTCTATACTTGCTAAATCGCAACATATGTATATAAAGTTTAGACTCGAGGACACCCATTAAAAACTAGCCTCTGTGTCACTGTATTATACTAACTTACGATGTGATTGCTATACTACACTTAATTTGTAAGCGGTTTCTGTATTGTACTATTTTTTTTCTAAAAGGTTTCTGTGTTATAGTTTCTTCCTAAGTGATTTGTTGTGTTATAGTTTCTTCCTAAGTGATTTGTACTAATTGATTACTAGGTGAATGCTGTACTGTGCTATACTTACTGAGTGGTTGATGCACTATATACCTACCAAGTGATTGCTGTACTATACTATACTCACTTTTAGTGATTGCTCTACTTTACTTACAATACGTGAATGTTGTTTTAACTTACCAAGAACCGCTCTGCTCTAGCATCTCGGGCCGATAGTACTGGCTCGCTCTGGGCTCTATCGTGTGACTTGATGGTGTGACCTTACAAAGAGGGAAAAGCCCGCCCATTTGGCATTCATCAGTTTAATCTGGTTTAATGTTCGGTACACTTCTTACATAACCTGATGGGGATTTTGGATTTAAATACGATTGCCATTTGACCCAAATTTTGTCGGAATTTCCATAGCCTCATAAAAGAACAATTTCCCAAAAAAAAAATCAACTGTCTGTTTTTTGTTATGTTTTTGTTTTTGGTCATTTTTCCCAGAATAAACCGCGAGACATTATGGCCAGCTCAAGCCTCAAGCCTTAAAGGTTCAAGCCCAATAGCCCAAGGCCCCAAGAGCAAAGGGCAAGCAGTCATGTACTAACAGAAAATACTATGTACACAGTTACTCACTGCACAGGCCAAAGAGACACTACCTCACTGAGTGTGACACTGTGAGTCTGTGACTGGGTCAGTAAGAGTCAGACACTGACTCCCCCACTCAGGCTCTCCCTACATAGTCCCGTCTTCTATTTCATCGATTCGTATGGCGAATGGCAGTCGAAATTAAAGAATTACATAGCCTTCTGAAAATAGAAGAAGAGAATTAACCAAAAAATAAAATCCAAATTCACAAAAACTGCTATTTGATTGGAAGATTATGAAAACGGGTGCTCGCGAATTTCGATGCGTTCTGTGCGGCTGCCGCTATGCTAGTCATTACTCATTACCGGGTTGCAACTATCGCTGTGACCTGTGGCCCGTGGGCCATGGCATATGAAATACCAACATCCTATTGTGCCTGTTTATTGTACAACTGCTAGGTGTAGTACAGTTTATCGACTATTGTGTTGTATCTTGAGTGGTTTGACTACTGTCTCTCATCAACTAATCTAACAAAGTAGCATTACTTAATACTGAATGGATTGTGTATCTTACAATGACTACTGGTGATGCTAATGAAGTTCCAGACCGTAAGAGCGATGGAACAATTGCAGACAATGCAGCTGGCGCGACGCCCACAGTATCAGCTTTGAGTGATACTTGTAAAGAGAGAGAAAATAGTGGTACAGCACATGCAGTAGCTACAATTGATCCGACTAGTGATGACAAGAATCCGGTAGATGCTAGAAATCAGAGCGACATATCCAGTGACACTACACATGCACAACCCATATTAGTTGAAATGGACAACGGTGACAAACCTGATAACCTTGACAAGACAGCATACCTAGTATGGAAACGTACTCCCAAAGACGCTACGAAGTGTGAGAGGTTAAGAGATTGGCTACTGTATGCGATCGATGCCACATTCCTATCTACCCCTGCGGTAGTGATATGGTTAATTCTGGTTGTGATCGTAGGTGCTTTTTTTTTTCTCTTGGCTGTGGGCGCCCTGAAAATTGGTGATGAGGACAATACAAAGGAGTGGCTTAATTACAGCATACAGGCCTTGAATGTTCTGTTTACGTACACAGCTATATTTACTCTCGTATGGCGTTTGTCCAATGCTGTACACCTTCTCACTGAGCGTAGAAGCTCAGAGAGGGGCTTGGATATGTATGGCCAGCCCACTATGAGTATCTGGTTCCACTTATCCCATACACGGAGATTGATGATCACATTGACACTTCTTGTAAATTGTGTCACCCAATATCTCAATCAAGCCATGCGACTCGTCTACTTCAGTGTAGAAGACAGTCAATCTATGCCCGGAGTCCTGTTAACAAACTTGTTCTTTGTGATCTCGTTTTTGACCGGGGCCATCGCGGGTGTGGCGCAGTTAGCAGGAGAGTCAAAGCTGCGTCACTTGCACCCACACATATACCGGTGGAGTGGCATGACAGATCCTGTTGACAAATTATATCGTTTATACTGTAGTATAGTTCATTCAAGAGATGAAGGTCTAAATCTCAGTACGACTAATCTTGGCCGGAGGCGAAGCGCATTTGCGTTTAATCCATTCGGCAAGTCAGCTGTACCCAGGAGAGGTACCACTGGCATAATAATGGAGGAACCAGTTGATTCTGGGCAGCCAAGAAACGATACTACTAGCATAGTAGAGAAACCAGCAAATGTCGGAAGATCAATACGAGACCTCGCTGACGTTATCGCTGAGGAGCCAGTGAAGTCGGTCTGATTCGACATTAGCTTGGTCAACCAGTCTTGATTTCGCCTTTAATGGAGGCTCGATTTGCCTAGTGATGCTGAGAAATCACGGCAGATCTCGATTGAAAAGTATTTTAAATGGTTGGAGTGACTTGGTATGCCTACAAGTTGATGCCGACCCCACCCCTTTGCAAACCCCTGACCTAACACCAGGCTCGTTATGGAGCGCCGATACTCCATTACTGTAGGCTATAGAAGCATGGCTTTTAAGTCTGTGATATGCAAATCGTCTCGGCGCACGACAAAGTGTCCAATAACATTTACCTATTCCAGAGCATGCTAATTCCGATTCGAGCGATGGGAATTGCACTGCACCTCTGTACTGAATATAGTATAGCATATAAAAGAAATAAAGATATTCAGGCATCTAATTTGACGTATTGATAGACCTTACTATATCAAGCATGTCTTGAAGAGTGGCGGTGTGGGCCTGAATCAACGACACCATTGTCATGGGCAATCTTGATTTCAACCAAGACTTTAAGACTATTGTATTGGCAAGGCCTGAAAAAAATAAGGTCAGTGAGTGCAAGGTTACGTGTGCAAAATGGTTCGCGGGTGTTTGTATGGGGCTGACAAGTTATAAGCTCATACGGTTTTATCACGATTGTTGGGTGCCAGCAAAAGATCAGAACACTACGAACAAATTTATCGAATCTTGTCGCGGACAATCTTCCGGGTTTTCAAACAAGATATCTTAGAGGGCGATTTAATATAAATAGTGATGGTCAGCGGAAGATGTGTATCGCTTCTGGTTGTGCAGGCTTTAATGCTGTTCTGTGTAGTGCTAGCCTGGGAGTTCTGCCCTGTCGTTTCCCTACTCCGACCAGAAGAATACCTTATAGTGAAGTGACCCGTTCGTGTGCTAGTCACTCCCCGAGAAAAGACTAATCGTGTATATCACTTAACTCTTATTTCGTTCTTTGTAGAAAGGAAATACCTCAATCGTAAGCTGGAAGTGTAATGCTTTCTCTTGCACTAAAAAACGGTAATTTCATATGAAGTAGAAAAAAATTCAAAGGCACACCGGCATGTCGTCAAACTGCTAATACTTGGTAATGAACTCGACAACTGGATTCGCATCGGCAAAATCAGCCCATTTGAAAACACTAAGCTCTAGAAATCGTACCTTTGTCTATTCTGGTTAAGTGTTTTACGATTTGGAAAAAACGTTTGAGAGACAGTATCATTGTTTGGAATCCGAAGCTCGGCGATAAATGAACATACGTTAACCTCAAGTACATCGATAACTTTTTGTTATGCAATATGTCATTACATATGTGCGTTTCACGCCAATAACATCGTGCACAATGATAATTCTAAACTTTTAATCTATGAAATGTTGATTTTAAGACTGTATATTCATCCGGTCTCGCCACTGCAGTACTGCCCTAGCGCCAATTTTCATGTGATGCCAACGGGGTAATCGCCACAACGGTACAACAAGACCTAAAATGTGCGATTGTATGAGGTATGGACAATCAGGACTGCCATCCTCACATCAAGCGAGTACTGCAGCTAGATGCAACTGATTCTCCGACTGTATCCTGTGCCGGGCCAAGCGGCTATACATACCGTCGGGGATTGTACGCCTTCGAAGACTCGCTACCTTAGCCTCCTGAAGCGCGCTTATCAAAGGTGATACTTCCGTAATGGGACAAGATCTCTCCTTCTCGGACAAACTCATATATATATATATATATATATCTCCGTTTGGCATGCTGGTACATCCGCTTCCCGAGACACACACACACCTACTTTCGTGCATTATCTACTTGCATGTGCTGCTATTGCTATGTGCACGACAGTGTTGGGTCTCGGACACCTTCCAACCAAAACTCAGCAACATATCCAGCATCCAATGAGATGATCGCTATACTATTCCAGTGTCGTCAGAGTGGTGCTACGACTACCCATCTCAGTGTAGATCAATCCAAATTACTTCTAACTTATAGCCGTCTAGCCACGGATCGCGCATGCAATGCTCTCTAATCGTACGCTTATCGAGTACAAACAGCTGTACAACCAGTACTCCAAATCGTTAGCAATGAACTATGCGTGTATCCCGATAGCGTACGCCGTATGTGCATCACCGCTTCACTATGATTATATCCACATTGCTACACTATGAATGAATCCTCATCAAGTACAAACACAACTCAACCGTCCTCGCCGCATGCATAAAATCTGTGCTGATCGCATTCACCATAATGTGATCGTGTTGGGAAAGTTCCCGGAACATGAACGTCGGTAGATTGCGCATGTACTCATACTCCCATTCATAGAGCGATGCATAAGGCAACCCCGAGTTTGGGTTGACATATGAAATCCCGATTAGTGTACTGTTCGGATTCTGATCATCGACTTCTTCGGATCTTGCGCTTTTATGATAGGTGGTTTCTCCAGTGATGCGATCGTAAACCGCGTCAAATGTGGCGTTGACGTTATTGTTTGGATTGTTCTGCAGCGCATGATAGATAGTAGTGAAATGATTAGGATACTAGGTAAATGAACTATTCGGTACTCAAAGACTGTGCCTGAGGTTTCGCTACGCTATCTGATCAGACATCAGACCCCGACACCAACCTGACAAGGCCATGGCAGAAAGTGTAATTCAAAGATCACCTTAAGCGACGCACAGATCTGAATCTCGTAATTATAACAAAAAACGGCTAGACATTTTCTCGCATATACATTCACTCTTCTGCCACGGTCCGTTTGTCTAGTACTTTCAACTTTCCGCACTATCGCTGTGAGTCAAATCCTTTACACACAAGGCAGTGCCAATCTTCACCGGGCGCTATGAAGTAGTTGCTTGACACATCTCCGCAACACCACAGAAGATGCATCACCCTACCATACAACCCCTTTACACAGTATTCAAGCATGTCAGCCCCCGTCAACACAGGCTATACCGCCACCGTACTTTGGCCCAAACAATACAACTGAGCGCAACGTGCTCTCTAATGCGTTTACTTGTACATATGAACATAGCGTGCACTCCAATGCGATAATGCGATTCCTTACCTGAGTCACATAGAAGTGAGAATGCCGGGAAGCGTATTTGCCCAGATCTTCGGCCACCCATTCGGAATACGCTTCCAGATCGCCACTGCTTCCGATATCTTTGTCCCACGACTCTTGCAAGTGGCCCGAGCTGAATTTTCAGGCGAAAATACAAACAATCCGATTACAGAATGAGTAAACCAGAAACACATACATAAATCTATGTGATTTAGAATAAGAGTGGGCACGGATAACATAAAACTGGCATCCTGCGAAAGTATTCAGCCAAATCCAGGGAGGGTGTGGAAATGCAATCCTAGCATTTACCGTAATCTGCTCACACGAGCAAATAGATGTACTTGATTGCACGCACGACCGCTACGTTTATCTCACAAGATCACTCTGCGATTAGTCTTTACGGCAGATGCACCTTGTGACTCTGTGCCGGCGCGGACATACATGAAATATGAAGTTCTGATTGGGCCAGCTTGTGAGTTGAACAAAAACCTCGTTGAAGTGGCGCAAGCGATTGAGCTTTCCTTAGGTGTGTCTCAGGCACATATGTGTGCATGCATAAGTTTTTACACCCGACTTTCGCTTTTACATCTGAAAAAATCGAGTGTACTGGCGTCTAAATACCCATGAAATTGATAGATACATACATATGTCAAAAAACCGTTTGAAACGAAAACCAATTCGTATGTGTATAATTACATACATATGCGCTTACATGTATATATACATCCATACAACAATAGAAACAAATATGGATATGTTCGATATACACACAGACGACAAGGATAACATATATATATATACCGCGCCCAAACCACTCCTCCAGCAAACCATGATTACAGACATACCTGGGAATGATACCGTGAGGGTATGTCTCCAATTGTGGCCCGTAGAATACGCCAAGACGCTCATCCGTCTGATATAACACATGCAGACTAGTTCTCGTCATCCGCTGGAAGTGAGACGGAAGTGAAGTGTACATGATACGCACAGGTGATAAATAATAATAAAGTGCGACAGATAGCTCGTACGATTTAGTACGCAAATGGGGCAAGAACGATGGGCGTGCTATGCGTGTGCGTGTTCACATTTTCAAAAAAATACGCTCGATTTCAGAAATATTAGGTTCGGGTACGTGCAGCCGCGTTCCGCACGAGCAAACCAAACATGCACATACCGACCAGTCGCGAACTAAAACTTCATAAAACCGCTGTGAGATAAACTTCGCTAGATTCTCTTCTTGCGATGCATCGAAGCCCGACAGATTATTGAACCCCAGAACAACAGCTTCCTGGATATGTGAGTGGAGTAAATGTACATTCAGCAAGAGTGTAAGATGAAAAAGGACATATGTAGTGGATAAAAGGGCCCATCCAAGATTGTATCATACATAATATCAAGACTTGGACAGATTGCCGTGATTCAAGTAAGTATAGTGAAACAACCGGCAGTGGCAAGATCCGTCTGTGAACCAGAAATACAATCAAGCCTTCCTCGACATATAAATAGCTATAGAAAGCAGAATGACGATTTATCTTTCAAAAAAACACACCAAACAAGCCGAACTCGACCCCTTCCTAACAACAATTCCAATATAAAACGCAACACACCTTTGGATGCGACAGTAAAAACTCGCCCAGGATGTCAAACATGTCCACCAGAGACATGCCCGTGTACCCGCGATGGCAGTGGTAGATCTGGGACGTGTCTAAAGTACCGTACCAGCTATTTGTACCCCCCGTCTGCTTCTTTTCGGCGTCTGGTTGTTCCTCGCTTTCCCAATCCTCGCTGCCTTCTACCCGCCTCTTGCGTGCACTTTCCATTTGCCCTTCTCGCACCTCTCCCTCCTCGGCATCTGCCGACGCATCCGGCTGTGTCTGTGACTGTGAGCCTAGATAACACAGTTTTAAGTGGAAGTATCTGACACCCCCCTTAAGCTGTTCTTTAAATCCCACGTGGTGGTTCACATTCCACCGTAGGTTCGCGCTGTGAAACTGGCTTTCCGTCACTTTACTTACGGAATCCGCACCTTTGGTGACGGCAATGTAATCCTTGAAATCGTCCCATTGACTTTCGGGTTGGTACATCCGGTTCTGATTCAGCAGTAGTGTATTGCCGGCATTGTGCGCACCTGGGTATAGATCAGTAGTAGGTTTATGAATTCGGTGTTCGGTATGAATGAGTACAAACACTACTTATCTATTATACATTGGTCGAATTGTGAACACCCAGCAGATACATGTCAAACACCCTGTATTGTTTGAAAATGTTTGGATAACGCAAGATGAAAAACATTGTAATATATATAATACGAAAGCACAATCAACCGTTAGAACAGTCACCGTCAACTGTACCATATACGTACTAACAGGAGAATAAGAAATCATCTGGCCGACTTGATCGTCCAGAATGTCTTCAGCAAGTAGACGTACTCCCTTATAGTTCATTGACAAGAATGCAACTGTAACCGCAATCGAGTGTTAGTCGACTTATTGATAAATACATTACCACTAATCATTCACACTTGACGGGTTAAAATAAGATTTAGAAGGTTTATAAGAACCATTCAGACTTACCTGGTAAAGTAAGGTTTAGAAGCGACCTAGTTGTAAGGTGCCCTGTATGCACTTCCATCCAATATTCATATGGATACTGTAAAGCCAAATCTGTGCAAGGAGTGGTTTTAAGTATACTTTAAAAATACGAGGTAAGCTCGTGGCCTATCACGGATGACTAGATAGTATTCATTCAATAGCTCAGAACTCATGACTGTATATCATCAATGAATAGTACAAAATTATATTTTGACCACAAAAAAAACCCCTCCCATGAATGAGTTGTTTTTTTTTGCGTTCATAGATTTGACCGTTAAGGCAGATGTTCTACCCTCAATCCCACAGTGATCATCTTGAATCAGTGAGACATTACCATATACGTAACGGTCATGAAAACTTGAATACAAACAGCCAACATGTGCCTGTAAAACGATTGATCGTTTCCGCATATGTCCATATAAATAAATATATACTACAAATATACATAATAATTAAAACATAAAATATATATATATATATAGATATATATATATATATATATATATATATATATATATATATATATATATATATATATATATATATATATATATATATATATATATATATACATATATATTATATATATAAAATTATAAATATATATATATATATATATATATATATATATAAATTATATATATATATATATATATAACATTGATATTATTAATATTATTATTATTATATATTATATATATTATTATAAATTACATATGATTAAACGTGCACATACACACACGTACGCACGTACGTATTATATATTATTATTGATATTATTGATATTATTATTACATACATACAGTTGGCACATACATATGCATACGCACGTGCACGTACGTACGCACGTACGCACACGTACGTACGTACGCATACGCAATGCACGCACATTATACGCATTATATTACATACGCACGCACGTACGCACGCAATGGCACGCAAACAAACGATATTATATATTATTTATGCACGCATTGTTAATATGCATAATATTATTGATATTATTATTATTATTATATTATTATTATATATTGGCCATTATTATTATTATTATATACATATTATTATTGGCATTACATAACATACGTATGCATTAACGCATTATTATAATATTATTATTGGATACGAACGCACGCCATTATTAATGCATTATATATATGTATGACATTATTATTATTATTATTATTATTATTACGTACGCATGCATTATTATTGATGATGATGTGATGTGCATGCGTGCGTGCGCGCGCGTGCGCGCGCGTGCGTGCGCGAGCGTGCGCGCGTGCGCATACGCGCGCATAAATAACAAAATCAAACATAACATTACGTCCACCATCGATATATATTATATATTAACATAAATATATATATATTTTATATAGCAATCTATATAAACGTGCATAAACATATATTATATATATTATATATTATTATATATATTACGCTAACCATATTATTATTATTATTATTATTACACATATATTATTATACACATATCAGCCATATTGTCATCACAAAAAAACATCCATACTGATCAGAAAACCACCACATCCGCACATTACATATATATATGATACGAGCGATGCGATGTGCGTGCGCGTGCGCACGTGTGTGCGCGCAAGTGCATGTGTATGTGCGTGCGCGCATTGTCTATACGCGCATTGTAGTATGCATTATATATTACAGTAACATAAACAACCTTGTGCGCGCATATTAATCAACAAAATTATATTATATGTATCAAACATATATATTATATTATTATTATATTATATTATTATTATTATATAGAAAAAAAAAATATATATATATTATTATTATTATTATATATATATATATTATATATTATTATATATATCCCGCGTCCCAAACCCACTTATATATATATATGTATGTTATTATATATTATTATAAAATTATATATATATATATATTATTATTATATATATATATATACATCCATATCCATACATACATACATTACTGGCATGTTATACATGTGTGCGCGCATACATACATATATATGTGTGCGTGCGTGCGTGTCCGTGCGTGACCATGTGTGTGTTTCTGTATATACAACCTATATACAACATATATATATATATATATATATATGTAAGGTAGGTACATACATGCCATCCATATATATATACGTGCATGCGTGCATGCGCATCCGTGTCCGTCCGTGCAAAAGAGAGAGAGAGAGCATAGCCATACACACATATATATTATTATTATTATTATTATATATATTATTGGTATACATATTACATATTATATCCATCCGTGCAGTAACATGTATACCTATATATATATTATTATACATATTATATTATTATTATTATTATTATTATATTATATAATAATCAACAATAACATAACAACATATATATACATACATACAATGTAATAACATATGTAAGAACATAACATCAGATTATGACATAACAACAAACAATAATAACAATTGATATATTATATTATTGGTTATATATATATATTATTGCATATGTATTGCATATTACATATACATAACATATATATATATATATATTACTATATATACATACATATATGCATATACATGCTTACTGGCTACATACACATTGCATACACATGCATGCATGTGCATTACGCATACGTGCATACTGCAGTGCATAGCTGATGTATTATTGTTGATTATAATATGTTTATGGTTATTATTATTATTATTGATTATATTAATATTACATATACATTACATACATTATTATTGCATTGACACATGCATTATTACACATTATACACATTACATACGCATTATTAATATTGACATATACGCATTATTACGCATTATATGCCATTACGCATACATTATTGCATTATACATTATTATTATACATGCATGTACACATTATTATTATTATACATGATTATTATTGCATTATTGATTATTATACATACATTATTGCCTTACATACGTACGCAATACACGCATTGATTATATTATTATTATTGACATTGATTGATTATTTATTTACATTATTGATATTATTATTATTATTATTATATTATACATATCCATTATTACGTACACACGTACGTACGCACGTCTGGTACTGCGCATTGATACATAACGCACACATATATATTATATATACATACATGTATATGTGCGTGCGTGCGCGCGTGCGCGTACGTACGTACGCATTACATATGTATTAATATGTATGCGCGCGCTCTCTGGTATGGCATCCCATAGCGTGTACGCAACATTGATATTGATTGATTATATTATTATATATATTATTATTATTATATATATATATTATACATTATATATATATATATTATTATTATTATATATTATATATTATACATATATACATATATACATAATGATATGTGTGTGTGTTGTGTGCGCGCATGTGCATATGTGTATGTATGTATATGTGTATGCATACGCATATGTATATGCATTTTTACTATCATATGGGTATATATATATATATATATATATATATATATATATATATATATAGATATATATATATATATATATATATATATAAGGGCATCTATACCTCGTCCAATTGTTCGCAACATCCCACTGCATACATACCGTTATACAGCACTTTCGGCCTATATTTGGTACTACTCGACGTGGGCGCCGTCCCTAACACCAGCACCACCACACCTATATAGCAATCGCAGCCAGAACAAACGCTATAACGAGTACTAAAAATATCCTATTGATCATCATGGCGTTGATCCTGGCCTGTTCTTGAGCTGTATCTCTATCCGCATCTTCCCCTTCGAATTCATCATCCGTATTCAACTGACCTATATAATCGGATACACTTCCATCTTCTTCATCTGGTACTGTAAAACCCCTTTGCCGTGCAAGTGCCTCTATCTGCTGAGCTGTTTCGGGTCCCAATACAGATAAAGCCTGCATATTACCTAGACTGCCAGCCCTGGAATACATCTCTGTTTCTGTGAGTGGTATACTTTCCGATGGGCTTGTATCGGCAATAACCGGCTCCGGTTGCGAGTTGGGGACGTGTCTATAGACAAATGGTAGCCGTAACATCGGCGTGTGTGTGTGTCGTGTGTCTATGTGTACACGTGTGTACGTATGTGTATACACGTAAGTATACGTGTGTGTGTGTGTGTGTATGTTTATATATATATATATATATATATATATATATATATGTTGATGGGTATTGTCAAATATTCATGTGCAGGTGTTGCGTGTCTGTATCAATCTATTAGTTATATCGTGACTCCATCTAGTTAGGTAATTATTCGTAATTCTATGTATTGTCCTTCTACTATGTATGCACACTTGTATACGGCAGCTGTATTGACCTCTTGTTGTGTGCATATAGCCAGCATTTCTCAACATTATACCATTCTAACACACGAGCGTATGCACAAATATATCACCCTCTCTCGACCCACGCACGTTTGTAAAAAATATATCAACCTCTCTTTTGAGTGTCTTGAGTCTTGACCCAGACCCAGCAGATCATTATTACATAGATCGAGAATTTTGGAGTTGAGCCCGTGAGCGTACTTCCCCCTAAAAACTAAAAAAGAGTGAAGAGCACTTTATTGTTGTACAATAATTCCAAGGGAGAGGGCCTACCATCCCTACAACATAAATACATATAGGGGCTAATAGCCTGATAGGCAGCCGGACTAGCCTCTGTCTGATTTAGGCTTTTTTTTTAATATGATATGTATTTTTTTTTGAATTAAATACATACATATTCCTTTGTGTATCAAGAAGGCTATGAAAAGATATATAAATATATAAACATATAAAACCGAGCATAGTGTTTATTTAATTTAAAGGGCTGTGAGCATAGCCTCTTTTTAAATTGGCCATGTAGAAATATATAAATACAGGTGAGTCATGATATGGATGTACCGAACTGGAAAACTATTTCTGCAAGTCGTTTGCACATTCTTTAGTGCTTTGGGGATTGGGTTTTGTAGACAGGTCACCTGTTGAGTGTTGACTCTCGTTGTGCGTTGACTGCGGTCTCATCCTTTTTGTTTTTGTTTTTTTTTAAAATAAAAATATAAATACGAAAATAAATAATTAAATACAGTCATACCTCAAGTTCCGCCCAGGGTCAAAAATATTGAACATATATAGAGGTAGACAAGTCTGGGTCAGGCACTACCTGTGAGGTGCATAGGACAGATATGGAGCTGATAGTACCCTTTCTCTCACGATATTTCCTATTTGCATGCACTTCGTCAGACAGACTAATAATATTCTCTCCAGCGATCATAAACCTCTGTATAGTTTTTAATACTCATATGTTGTAAGTGCAACTTCTACGGCTTCTTTAACTAAATCACTTTTATAGTTCTTTCTCCATGGCTTGCTCAAGTCATATCCACTCTTTTTGATAGTGCGCACGACGACACCTTTCTCGTCGTTTGATAGATTAACTCTCTTTGCTAGTACGGCACACACCTTTGATAACACAGTTTGTTTGTACACCTTCTTTTTCTTACTATAAGACAGTCTCTTCACTATTGAATCTGACGCTTCATTTACCCCAGACGATGCACCTTGCTTAGACGTAGATTGTGTCGTATCATCCTGCATTGCATCAGAATCAGTAGTTGTCTGATCCAACAGTGATGCTACAGATGCAGGTGGTGAAATTCGTCTGATTGGCTCGCTGTTGATGCATTTGGTGCCTTGCAATTATCTGTAGACAAAGAGTAACCGATCGAATTCGATCCAAACCCGTCACAAAGATGCACGCCACAAAAGGCATGCATATTACGATCGCAACCAATACATTTGTGAGCACCTGAGTTGGTTGCGTGATCGTGCACCCTTTCGTGCAACAGCCACCTAAGCTAGAAGTATCCTCTATGAAGAAAAAGTAAGTCTTAGTGTACCTATGGCGTATTCACTGTGTGTAGACTACACATATGTATACTTATTGTATGAAGCCTCCCTGAGATTGTATCCCGTGGCCCACTCATGGTTGGATCACTAGAGGAAATATTGATGATGAGTGAAATTTTAAACTGAGGGCTTCTGATTAATTAGTTCCAGGGCCCCAAAAGGGGGCCAGTTCCCTCTAGAGGGGTCGGCCCAAATTAAAAGTGGACATATACAGAGGTAGACAATTGAAGAGGTATGACTACATAAATACATACTGATACATATGTACGTATATTTATTTGTGTACACAATTAAATGCACATTTTTGGATACTGGATATGTAGTGCATACATAAATACATCACGAGTGCAATATCGTCTACACTGTTTATTGGGGGTGGGGTGAAACATACATGGTTCTGATTGCTATCTGCACGTAAATATACCACGACAACATATCAGTCCAACTGAATTACTTGAAGGATGTCTGTAACTATCACTACCTCGTTGGGAGACCTGAAGTTAGAATTGTTTGTAGATCTATGCCCACGCGCTTGTGAGAATTTCCTTGCTCTATGCGGTAGTGGTTACTATGAAGGGTGTAAGTTTCACAGGAATATTAAAGACTTTATAGTACAGACTGGAGATCCTACCAACACCGGTAAAGGAGGCGAGTGTATATGGGGAGGAACCTTTGACAGCGAGATACACGCTTCATTAAGGGTATGTGGATATATATATATATATATATATATATATATGTGTGTGTGTGTGTATGTATATACATATATACATAAATATACATGTACATATATATATATATATATATATATATATATATATATATATATATATATATATATATGTGTGTGTGTGTGTGTGTATCTATATGTATATGTATATTTGTATATGTATATGTATGTATATATATATATATATATATATATATATATATATATATATATATATATATATATATATATATATTCCTTGTCTTATTATGCTTTTATGTTTCCTGAATAGACTTTCAAAATTATTTAAAGGGAAACGCACGTCAACATAACGGAAACGTAGAACACTGGCATATTCTCTCTTTACTATTCATATGCATATATATATATATATATATATATATATATATATATATATATATATATATGGGCATATCTATAGTTAT
Source organism: Sphaeroforma sirkka (assembly GCA_001586965.3). Classification (NCBI taxonomy): domain Eukaryota; class Ichthyosporea; order Ichthyophonida; genus Sphaeroforma; species Sphaeroforma sirkka. The sequence goes on along the minus strand of LUCW03002616.1, from coordinate 64,465 downwards.
ACTTATATATATATATATATATATAAATCTGTCTGTGTGTCTGTCTGTCTGTCTGTGTGTGGGTATATATATATATTATATATATAAACATATGTCCGTGTGTCCGTATATATATATGTCTGTCCATTGTGTGTGTTGGTGTGTAAATATATATATATATATATATATGTGATGTGTGTGTGTGTTTTTCATGTATTTATTTTTTGTATGTACGTAGAGACAAACATAGGTATGCATATTATTATCATATATATATATATATGTGTGTGTGTGTGATGTGTTTGTCCATATTATATATATTATTATATTAATATATATATATATAATCTATTTTTACCTGTGTGTATGTATATGTTTGTATGTATATGTAAGTATGAATGTATATATATTATTTTTTTTTTCATTTTATTAAACTTGTATGTGATGATATATATATTTATTATTGCTATATTAAGGTATATATATGTACATGTTTGTGTGTGTGTGTACTTAACTATACATTTACATGTCTATATATATGTGTGTGTGTGTGCGTGTGCATGTGTGTGTGTGTGTATGTGTGTGTGTAGGTATATGTATATATATATATATATATATATATATATAGTTTATTGTATATGGGTATGGGTATTTTTTATATTTATATATATATGTGTGTGTGTGTGTTTTAACGTATATATATATATATATATCAATATATGTCGACATATCTCAACATATTATCATTTACTTCAGAATACTGTCTATGGCTGTTTGTATATCCGGGCATCTTGTGTAAATTGTACAATTCATATTGTCCTCTTATTCTAAAGTGCCCTGATATTTCTCAAATTTATTTGTCCCGGTGTCTTTGTGTTTGATGGATTGGTTTGAGTATGTTCAACTGTACCTGTGACCTTGTTGTACATATATGTTTTGTCATGGAACTTGATGTTTAAGTGTAATGTCAAGTATTGTTTCATTAGAATAATTTAGCTATACAAATCTTATATTTATATTTAAAAATCTGAAATTATTCAAAATTCATGATGCAGAAACAGATACTATACATTTTTGATCGAAATGAATACCCGTTTGTATATATTCCATATCAATACGAAACTTGTCGGTGATTTCTGAGTTTTTCATACTTAATTAGTTTCCGTTTTTCTTTTGTATACCTTTTTATTGGTGTAACAAGGTTTGTTATGAGTTTCTGTATACCTTATAGCTTGTTTTGCTTCAGACCGATTGAAAGGGTACTAGATTGCCTGACATAAAAAAAAAAATAAAGGGTATTATTGCAATTATACCATTAGAATTGTGATAAGCAATATTCCAGGCACTTTATAACCTAATATTCTAATTACAATCAGCTGACGGGTTTGTTGGTTTTTTGTTTCACCACCCAATAGCATACCGCGCGTGGTTTTGTTTCGATGGCGAATAGCAGGCCCGATGCCAACGGATCGCAGTTTTTCTTCACATATGCAAAACAACCGAGTTTAGACGGTGTCTACCCGATTTTCGGCAGGTGAGTTAAATGGTTGAATCTCAATAAATAATTGTAGTGTTTTTCATTAAACCCATTTAAAACCCCGTCGTGTAAATTTTTTTGTGTGTGGACAACAAGGAGGCAGGTGAGACCTTCGTATATTCACTGCAAACTTGGTTTTGGTGATACCCCATGCATATTCTCGCTATTTATATGCACAAGTGGCTACTCAAACAATTGGACCGCGCTTCTCCTGACCTTTTCTTCTATAGGTATTCGGTTGCTCATGTGCAGTGATGTGCTTTTTTATTGTTTTTCTTATTCGATCACTTTACAGTGTGTCCTTGTTCATACAGCCTCGCGCTTTAGATATAGTTTTTACCTTTGATGCTAGTAGCATACACCTCTCTTGTCTGCTTGTTGAACCTTATATCTGGTGAATTGCATATCTCATGTGGTACTTTTTTTCTCATGTTCTCGCGTAGGATAATTGATGGCTTTGACACGCTAGATGCTTTGGAGAAAGTTCCCGTAGACGACAAATACAGGCCGACGCGAGAGGTGTTGATTAAAAAGGTCAAAATACATGCTAATCCTATAGCTGATGCCCAACGGTAGAGAGTATGCTTGCGATAGCTGAAAGAATCATTAGATGGCACATTTTTGTATATAAAGTATTAGGTGAAGCTTTATCGGATTGATTCATTTTACGTCTTGATGGTAAGTTTAGTGTGGGTTGATCATCTTAACTACTTCGCGTTCTAGTATATGACTATGGGTTGCTTACGCGATACATTGCAACCCTGCCTGTAAACCCGAGCAGCATCGCCGTAGATCACTGCTTCTGTTACAAGATCACTGCTTCTGTTACAAAATGCTGGAGACGGTGCAAGGCTAATATAGAAGAGACAACCAAGATTGTTAAGCAGAAGAATACAATGTACACGCTTACATTAAATAGTACACGCCAATCAAATTACTATCAATGTACAAATGTTCTTTTCTCCTCCTGATGGCTAATAAGGTCAATACCAAACTACGAAATCTACTATGCAATCAAATTCAACATACAACGATACGCATGCACCTCATTGTAGATTTCTATCGCGCCGAAACATTCTGGATTGATCTTACTAGTTTGGGTATATATATATATATATAAATAAACATGTACATGTACTGCAATTATGTCCGATGCCATCTCCGCCTTAATTTGATTTTCATATATATATACATTTACAACATCGGTTTGATGGTCACATTTATTTAGTACCAGGAGACTGAAAGTATTAAAACTGCCAGAATCGTCTGTGCACTATTGGTATATGTATTCGCATGGTTGCTCCATTCCTCTCCACTATAGAAATTTAGGAGAATATCGTTGTGAATACTAATGCGCTGAGGGCTCAACCCGTACAGTGACATAAAAATTCTTCGCGATGTAAAAATTGCTTTACATATGCGAATCGACTGTGAAAATTTTGTACAATTTAGAATGTGACAGCACCCAGGGTGTATCTACGGCAGCTTCCTTTGATATATTGGAGTAAAACGTGCCATTTGCAATTGGATTTGGAAAATCATCTATCCTGAACATGGTAGCAGCTCATAGCTACAAGTGCACTAGAGGCAAGCACGGTCGCAGTATATCTCTTGTACTGTCAATTGGTATAAACATAACCCATTTTTGTTTGTATTCTTCTTATACATTGTTGATCCCCGGTAGAAGCCATCGTTTTGACTCATTCAACCCCGATTGAGAACTGATATGCTCACACAAGTTTAAAAAAGCCAACGACGACATAGTGAGTGATTTTAAAAGATGGTTGATCGGGCACATATGTAAATACTTGCGTCATTCCGCGAGAAAGCCTCCAACTCGCGCTCAACCAAGATACTTGCTGGACGATACGGAATATCGCCTGCTCAACCAGGCCTTGCCGCCAGTGACTGCCCAATGTACAAAGATGTATACAAACGCAATAAGCTCATCGGCTGGCGGAGCTTCGGTGACTGGTTCACCAACCTAAAATGCAGGAGGAACAATACGGGAACCCCAATCGCCACACCCACTGTGCATCGACGCAAGCGTTGGTGTTGGCATGGCGCCGTATTCTAATTATTCGATTGATGAGACACTCATAAACTCAGTCTACAAGAAGCAACTATTGAAAGAGATGACCAAATCCACTCCCAAACAGAATATCATCGACACCTATATAGCAATATGCGAAGGGACGGACAATGGTCAACTTCACCCAACACTATTTCGAGAACATGTTGTCAGCGTATTTGTGTCAGTTAATATTGATCTTTCACGTGCGCCGACACCGCACAAGCTCCTGTGTACTGTAGTCTAGAACAGGGAGCACCACTTAAGGACGTATTTGTCTATTCTTAGTCGATCGCCGCCTACACCTCTTATGAGAATATTCTTTTCACCTACAAGGCATGGAGTGCCACATTGACCAAGTTAGGCGAAGAAAATGGCCTAGTCACTATAGTGTTCCCCCTAGCCCCGAAAACAAGAACTTCCTGCCTGCTCTACGGTAATTATATTCCCACGTCGAGCTCATACAGATATTGGTAGGTACATGGAAATGAAACACTGTGCCAACAGGCGGCCAAGTGCTGGGACCCTTTTCTCTCTCTGATATTGGGCGACGGCACATCGTACCAACAGCACACCTGGTACAGAACGAGAGAATCTATAGCATGCACATCATGATGGCTTCGATGATTCTATTCAAGCGCACTACTAGGCGGTACAGTGCCGGGGAGTTGGTGGGGACATGGATAATCTTGACATGTTGCATAGTGTTGATGGCGTTAAACTCTTTGGAGACAATTCGCTGTCTCGATCGCATTTGAGCTCCTGAAGCGTAGCTAGATAACCTTTATCAATGTCAGTATAGAATATGTCGAGGGTGTCGGCGGCATCATCCTTGTCTTTTGATTGGATAGACAAACGGCATTCCACTGTCGTTAATGAATTTAATGTGGATGCACACCCATTGGAAAATGTAGGGGATGAAAAACTGTGCCGACTGTCTGTCGAGTGCTCGGATCCTATTCTCTACGATATTGGTGGCTTGGGTGACAGCGCGAAGGAAAGGGGCTCAAATAATCGGGCCGCGTGTGGTACGACCAAAACCAAACTGCTAGGCATGCGATTCACTCAAAGCAAAACTGATACATGTATGTTCGTCGTCAATCGCAACGGTTGCGTCGTCGTATTATTGAGGTCGACGTTGGCCTGATGGGGCGACCTAATTGTATATTAGGCGTTCGCGTACTCATGGCTCAGGATTCGAATGGTCTGGTATTAGATACATACCTACTTGAAGCCTTGGCCATTTCCCACCTCAGCAACCTACACGACGCACATACTAAACCCTAAAGTTGGTTCGAATAGTCTGGTATGAGATACATACTTACTTGAAGTCTTGCCCATTTCCCACCTCAGCGACATACACGACGCACATACACCGGCTACAGTTGACATCCTACGCGAAAACACCGGTTCCCCCCGTATTGTGTATACAGGGATGTAGTCGATACACTCCAATATTTCTCTGGGTCAACACGCGTCGACATCATGTATCGAATCAATAAACTCGCTAGGTATATGTCCAATCTTATGCTGGAACACTTAAAGCGGCGCCTCAATTAAGTCCCACTTGCAAATACACACCTGGTCTGTCAGTAATTGGCGCAATCCTCTACGAATACTATAGTTCTTGCCTCGATGTATGTCGTTTTATCACGGGCTATATTCTCTGTATCGACAATGTCACAGTCGCCTGGAAGTCACAATGCCAGAGAACAGTCGCAACAGAGTAGAGCGGAGGCTGAGTACACCCCTTCTTCCAAAGCTGCAAACCAAATTAATGATTTGGGAACGTATTTCAGGAACTCAGTTTCATGCAGACAACACCCACGTTCCTTAAATGTGACAACAAATCACCAATTCACATTATCGAAGACACAGGCAGCAAAAAGTAACTCAAAGATGGTGCTCTTCGCGTTCATCACATCCGTGACCTATAACAACAAGGCTTCATTGCCACAAAATACCTTGCTTTCAGCGACAACGTAGCTGATATTCTTATAAAGAATCCAGCACGACCACCGTATTCTAAACATACTATTCAGATGTTGCCATTCGTTTCACATTTCCCCTTTGCAACAACCAGACACAATCCATGGGGGAACGCGTTACTGTAGATTTAATCAACTATGTTTGACCACCAAATACTGCTTCCGGGAAGTGTCAGCGCAGAATTAGCGTTATCACTTCCCAAAAATCTTGGAGACAGCAGTTCCATGCAATTTGTGATGTCGTCAAATATGAGCTGACAGGGACACCTTGTTCAGTGTCGCACTAATAGAGAATTGTGATATATCTCATATACTTGCGTGTAATAGCATGTGATACGAAACGAATATGTATAATAAAATTACTTTTTATATGGGACTATGAGTGTTATTGATAGCTTTTCTCTCACACAAAATAGTGTGCACCCAATGCTATTCTATTCGCAAAGAAAATGAAATTAAACAAGCCTGTCATCTGTTCTACAGTCCAGACTTGACGCTTGTGCCATGCACTGAATATCCGCTGTTGTAGTCACGGTTGCACTCGAATACATCAACTGTCAGTAAAAGTACGCATTAGATCTTGGCGACGAATCTCTTGATCTTTCAAACTCTCGTTGTCAAATCCTCACGTGTAGATAAAGTTCTGTAAACGAATTGTTGTGCACTCAGGGATACTAGGTCAATGAAAGTGAACAAGGCTATGATCTGTCCTTCAGTTTATACGTATCTCACTAAGGTGTACGGAAGCCTATCAACGATGTGATGATGATATGATATCAGAATTATGTGCTCCTATCGCTCGGAACCTGCTAGAAAATTGACGGATTCATTGGCCGGATAGAGTACATATCAATCGGGTTAAAACGTGCGATAGACTTTTCACATGTTTCAATTTGGTACGCAAGGTCGATGCACATGTCAAGTTTTGCTCACAAGTTATTTCTTCTCGTGAGTATATTGACATAATGAAGGTTTCCTACAACTTAGTTTCGTTTCAGTTTTAAGATGTGGCTTTCATTTGCCATGATGGTTTGCCAAAGAACCAATAGTATATTTCGGGATGTCAAGTGCGAATGCCAAGAAGAGTAACTCCGTATGTGATGCCGACAAGTACCTTCCAGCTGTAAAAAGGACTACATAAAGAATTTAAATTTAAAAAACCCGTGGTTGTCGATGTAATACTTTCGACGACGTTTAGTGACACAATTTGTTGTTGCCTTTTTAATGCTGACTTGAGACTGTTCTCTTGGTTTGTATCAGCCTTCGATGCAATTGAAATTGAACATGACCATTAGTCAGTTTATACTTGTCCCACTAAGGTGTACAAACATTAGTCAACTACGTGGTGATGATATGAGATCTGAACTATGTGCTTTCATTACTCGGAACATACTAGAAGACTGACGTATTCATTGGCCGGATAGAGTACGTATCAATCGGATTAAAAAGTGTGATAGATTTTTCGCATGTTTCAATTTGGTACGCAAAGTCGATGCACACCCCAAGCCTAACTCACAAGAAGACCCATCAGACAGTTCGTCTCGTGAAACACGCTGGTAGAATGAGGGTTTCATACAACTCAATTTCGGTTCAGTTTCAAGATGTGGCTTTCATATTACATGATGGTATTCCAGAGAACTGGATGTATACATGTCAAGAGCGAATGCCAAGAATAGTGTCACCGTGTATTATGCTTACATATTTTTCAGTTGTAAAGAGAGTTGCAAAAAGAACTGCAACATATCAGATTATGTCAATGTGATTCTCTCGAAGACATTTACTAACACAATCAATTTGTTTTTATTATTTGCCTTGGGACTATTCTTTTGATTTCTATCAGCCATTCAACACCGAGGTAAAAGAATTTGAGCATTGCCATCTTCTGTTTTACAGTTTATACTTGTTCAATTAGGGTGTACGAATATCCGTAAGCTACGCGGTGATGTTATGAGATCTGAACTATGTGCTTTCAATCCTCGGAAATTACCAGGAGCCCAACGTACTCATCGGCCAAATAGGGTACATATAAATTGGATAAGAAAACGAGATAGACGTTTTCCCATGTTCAAATTAACTTGGTATGCAAGGTCGATACAAACATCAAGTCTAATGCATAAGAGTCCTTCACATGAAGCATACTGGTAGAATGAAGGTTTCCTACAACTTAATTTCGGTTCATTTCTCAAGATGTGGCTTTCATGTGACATGTTGGTATTGCAGGGAATTAATGGTGTATTTGTGAATGTCAAGGGCGAATGCCAAGAATAGTGTCTTCGTGTATGATACCCATAAGTACATCTTAAATGTAAAACGAACTGCAAAAAGGATTATGAAATGGGTGTGTCCAGCCTCTCAATCGCGGCTCTAAGACATTGAATTGCAGCCGTGGACGCCTGCTTTACAATGCAATTACTTTAACACAATAGCTATTTTGTCATATCAATTTCTTGTTTTAATAAGGTATCTGCACATATCTGAATTGCGATTTGATTGAGTTTAACGAAGCAGCAACCCTGACTACGGATTCATCGAATATTCCTAGAGGTACAATAAAGCTTAATAACCCAGTATGGCTCGAGCAGAAAGCCCAGTTATACGAAGGTGTAAGGTTAAGACAGACGTTCAACTTCTCAATTTTACGTATTGTTGAAGTTGTGTTGATTCCATTTATGTGGACATTGTAATATTTATCTGCAGACAGCCTTGCAAGATTGAAATCGTAGAGCACGAATGGCGCGAGCAGTTCGATATTATGTTGAGCAAATCTGCAAACACTGCACGGAAAATCCCTGACATGCACTCAATAATAATTCACGATTCAAACACTATCCACTCAAAGATACCGTGTTTACTTACCTCTGATAACTATTTTGCCTTCATGCAATACACGAGAGCTATTATGTTGCTGTTGAAGCCTCCAATTAAGCAAAAAGTATTATGATTTGCTTCAGTTTCACTGGCTGATAGCGTACTACACTAATCAAAAACAGCGGTTCAACAAGATAACTGTAGGCAACCGTTGCCATGTTCCATGAGTAGTGTGACTCACATCAATGGCAGTGTCTTTATCCAACTTAAATTTACGAGGAGTTGTAGGTTCGTTTAACAGATAACCGCACATCACCACGTTGCTCATCGTAAAATGCCCAGCGCGACGGAATGAACCTACACCTATGTTTCTAGGTTTCTCTTTATACTCGATCGACACCGTCCAGAGTGGAATAAGTCGTGGATTGTATAAGTTAGCAATAAAATATCAGAATGTAGATAAATTGCGCCGAAACCCAAAGCACCACATATTGGATTTCACAGATTCGTACCTGAAGTGACCACCTCATAGCGACACGTCTTTTTCCTACATAATTTCGATTCCGGCCATATGATATCATTGAGAATCGCCACAACGTATGTAATATTTACTATGTAATCCATGAAAACGAAATGCAAGATTCCATTATCTGTCAATATATCGAAGGACTTCACCTAGTATAATTGTCGAGCGAAACTATTCTAAAAGAACAAACAGCATACATATTCTATGTGTCCAATCTCTCTCGTTAATTGTACATGCACAATATAGGGCACACAGAGGTGATTGTTAAGGATGCATTGGATTGCTCATGCAGAGAGATATTAAAATGCTCGCGAAGTCTGATGCTTTTAACATACAACATACTCTGAATGTTGCTAGGAGCGACCCTGCGGATTTTACACTTACCTCTTTAGTTTCAAGATTATACTCTACTAATATTAAGTTTCGATAAGATGGTATATACTTTTTTAATTGGCAAATTCTCTGTTGTAGCCTATTTACTTTACCTCTCGAAGATGAATATTTGTGGTAGGATGATTTCCGAATTCTTACTACAAGTAGTTCAGCGAAAAACATTGCTTGTTTTTATTAACAACCTCGGTCAATGTAGCCTAAAAAGGCTATTACAATTGGTATACTAACGAAATCGAATGGTATCACAGTTCTCTCAAGTTCAATAAATTGTATACGAATTCGCCTAGCATGTCGCTCACATTTGACATTTCAAAAATGTAAGTTATAATTGCTGTGCATAACAAATGAGTAGAATCTGTCATTGTTACTGAATGCCGACAAATTGTCAACCACATCGGCGAATTGCGCGTTGGTTGGTGAGCTAGTCACTTAGCCATACACAGTAAATCCGATAACTGTGGTCAATGGCAAATTTAAAAAAGATTTGACTAACAGAGATAATACTCTGCATCAAAATCTTTATCGTATACCGTACCGGGTAATTGAATTGTCTACACTTCGTGAAATCAACTTCGCGAACAACCCATATCGATGCACAAGTGCAAAATCCCCAACACAGGTAGAATAATATACAATGATCTAGCCATTGGTTTCGCAACATTATATATAAGGTTTTTTTGTTTCCCGCACTGCGTGGATTTTACGCAAATATTCTATGGCCAATTTTAATATGCAATATGCGAACACTTGCATCAAATCGAATTCCAGAAAATCAAATGAGATCAGTCATAGGCGGTATTAGACTAAATAAAGTATTGTGAATATATATATAATAAAATTCAAAATCTATATATCTTGATTGAGGTAGTGGTTATCCTATATGATTTTGATTCATATTACCCCAGTTCGAATCTGGGATCGAGCTCATTTTCTTTCATGGTTTTTTTTTCGACATTTTTTTTTCTCGTTTTACTCTACAACTGAGCACGAGGAGCCATCGAAAACATCGGAGGGGTTGACATAAGCAGAACAGGAGCGAAATCAGAAGGTCCGGAAGGGCTCAGACAACGAACAAGATAAGTAACAATAATAACTAAGAGTAGCTCTAGTAGTGGTCGAAACTATAAGGTTAGAGATATAAATAGTAGGGCAGTAGTTACACCAGGACCCTACTAAGGACACGTACAAACTAGAAGAAAAGAAAGAAAAGAAAGCTGGGTTAGTTAAGACAATTGTTGGAGGTAAAGAATTTCGTTAAAAACAGGAAAATAGAGTCAGGAGAGGTAGATTTTAAAGTGTTGAACAGAGAAATATTCAAGAGAAGATATAGGATAGTAGTGCCTAAGACAGGTAGGGCTAAAAGTGACAACGTTACAAATAATATATACTCACACCAGGTCTAGACAAAAGCGAGCTATAGCAATTTTATTTACACCTTGGTAGAAAGCATAGGGGGTAAGAACAAGGGTAAACATACCACCTGCATATAGAGGTTTAGAACGAGTCGATTACAGGAGGTTTAGAACGAGTCGATTACAGTAAGCGGGTGGTTTCAGACGAGCAAACATTCTATTTCAGTCGTTGCAAGATACTAAAGCTCAACACACTCACAGAGAAGTGGTCTACCGAGATAAGGGCCATAGTTGGCGACGAGAACCAAGAACAATACTATGAAACACATGTCTTAGGGGACTTCAGGCGACGGGACGTACGAGGGCATTATTAAGTTTGAGTCTAGTTGCATAGAGAGGGATCGACAGAGCCAGGAAGGCCTATATGGAGCCATCATGGGTTGTTTACCACAATGGCACATGTTGGAGCACGGAAGAATAAATCAACGACATACGGGGAGCAACACAAGAGCTGAAGAGCCTTCTCAGGAGCAAGAAGAGTTCACTGAAGAGGCAGGTGACTCCACCAGAAGGATGGAGAAGCACACAAGGGGGTAGGGTGAACCCTGACGGGGGCTAAATCATAAATGCACATAACATATTCATGGGCTAAAGATATGAGCAGGATTCATGGCCGCCGACAGCGACGCCTAACCCCTGAACGTCGAGAGGAGGATGATATAGACCGGAGAGGGACCAAGCGCCACCAACATCCAACGAATCATTCCCGCCAACGATCTGAGACAGGGCGGAGGGATACTCAGGATGACGAGGTCCATAACCAGGGAGCAAGCTTCGATCGACAGATACCTACGGCAACTAGGGGCGAACCTAGCCTTATAACGGAAGACGTAGTAGACAACGACGAGGCCAGGGGAGGTCCCGACCTGCGCGCGAACAGGGAACAGTCCATTTCTGATGACCATGTAGCCAGTAACGGACTGCCTCCCCGTTCGTCTGCGGGTATCCCAGGCGCCTCATCCTCTGTTAATGGGCAACCACGCCTCCCACCTAACAAGCGGAGGCGTTATCGCCGTCGCACCAGCAACAAGGGTACGACGCGGGAGCAGCGGTCAACACAAAAGCTCACCGAGCTCATGGCTCAACAACAATCGCTGTTGGACAAGTATGAACAAAGATGGCAACGTACGGCTTCAGAGCGCCCTACTACCCTGTTGTCTCCACACGTCCAACCTACTAATTCACACAGACAGGGGCAGGCAACCCGAGATAAGGAGAATAACCCCACGTTTCGAATACTAGGTCATTCACAACAACATCATGGCCTTGGATACGAGTCACCGGAGTCGGAAGGGCAACCCTCTGAGGAGGAAGAGAAACTATCATCCAGGGAGGCAGCGCCATCATTCCAGGATGTTGTACGCGAGCAAATGTGGGCCAAACGGAACCCACACGGGCAGGAGGCACTCAAGACGAGACAAGACCAAATGAGTTCGACATATCGCCAACACCAACAACGTCAGTTATTCGAGAAGGAATCCGCTAGTGAGTACGGACGGACTCCTCGACGTACAGAGACCACGTTATGCACACCAACGATGAATGGGCAAGAACAATCTTTGAAGCCAGCGGAGACAACGATGCCGACACCTCCTCCTACACCGAAGAGTATCGAGAAAAGCCGACAGGCGCTACACGCACGGATACTACATTTAAGTGACGAGCTATGCCAAGCAATCGAAGAAAATAACACGGCTCGAGCTGAAGCTCTTCGGGGCGTGATTGAGACACTTCGAGCTACATTAGAGTCCCGACCGGTAGAGAAGCGTCCCGTACCTTCACCACGTACGTGGCCTGATTGGCCGTCGAACAGATACTACCTACATGATATTATGGAACGGGACACAAGAGGGGCTCTCCTCGAGGCGTTCAAGAACGCACAAATCGCAGGGCTGGATGAGAGTTGGAACCTTACATGGTTTCACAAGGTACTATCTTACTTCAAGGCGGAGAAGTCAACACTGGACTACATCCGCGACAATTCTGAACGGTTGAAGACATGCACACCTCAACTACAAATCGAACAGATCTGTTCGCACGAAACACAAGCCACTGTCGATCCCGCGTTTCGCAAGTTAGCCAAGGACCAAAGTCGGATCATGCACACTCTTCTTATGGAACAAATGACACAGCTCATGGAGAACCACAGGAGGGCACGTGAACGGTGCCAGACAGATGCCGACTTCCAACAGAATTTAGTGAACCACTGCATTGTACAACTGTTAGAAGAAGATCTCAACGGCCGTACGTATGAACGTACTTTACAGTTGCATCCCAAATGGCAACTGATGGAGACACACGAGCTTATACAGCTGTTGAGCCCTGACATTCAGGATGCACAGCAACGTACGACAGCACGTTTCCAGGGTCGCAACAAACGCGAAGGCCCTTTGACCAATGGAAGTCACGATGACACCAATAGCCGCCCCAACCCACACATGAGTAAACGACAAACGCAGAATTGGGCTCAACGGCCCCAACCTACGGTACCAACGACTTGTGCGGGGTGCCAGGCACAGGCGCCACCAGGTGGTATGCACATCCCACGGTGTCATCATTTCAGGGCGTCGCAAGCGGGGAGCGCGGAGGGTCGGGCAAGGCTATACGACAACAACCGTCCTTTGAGGGACGTACAATCGGTACACAGACCGTCCACAACATCAACCGCAGAACAGGGGCAGAATACATCCCAAACTAGAGACGTAGTCACAATACGTCCGACACCTCAAGTACAGGTGAATGCGATTACACAGGACGAAGACTTGGCTCTACCATCGGAAGCTACAGAGATTCATATCAACACGATCCTTTACGAAGACTTCGAGCACATGACGTCAACACCAAACCACACCTATGAGACGTGGGAGTCGGTAGCCGATCATGCATGAGAGGTGAGGGTGTCTGAGTCGGATAGGAGCTTCATATTTGTTACCACGATTGGAGCAGTGATGGCAATACAAGACCCATTGCTGACGTCAGACAACCGAGTCTATATTCAAGTACAAATCAACGGACGTACGTTCAAAGCCTTGATAGACACGGGAGCAAATAGAAGTTGTATCTCACAGACATCCGCAGACCTCCTTGGCCGACCAATAACTCCGGCACCACCTGGGTCTTTTATATATTTAGCTGACAAGGCGGTGCGAACTCCTCGACTGGGGACGACGGAAGTGGTACCTATAAGGTACGGTACCAGAATTATCGACGGTTCATTAGAATTGATGAACTTGCCGACGGGTATAGATGTCATAGTGGGGCAAGATATGTTGAAAGGCTTGGTCCTATACATAGGCGGTATCCGATCCCCACTTGCACCAATAGACCCCACAGAACTAGATGAGCTCCTCGAACCCATACCACGCCGACAAGCACCTAACACAATGGAACCCGTCGATGTACGCCAACGGTTGGCACAGGATTTGGAAGCCAATGCGAAGATTGCCGACAACGCGCGCTGTCGTCTGGAAGGGAGTGAGGTAACCATCCCAGTAACCCATGAACAAGCGTTGCAGATGCGGCGATCGGCGCGTAACTTCGTATCCGATCGATGGCTCCCCTATGTGGATGAACAAGTGAAGAAGTGGTTGACGGATTTGGTGATCACGAAAACGAACGACACCAACGACTGTTAATCTTCCTCTCCTTGCGGTACCGACATTCGATGCGGAAGGCAACGTCAAGAAGGTACGCGTGTGTTTAGACATGCGTGCCGTTAACGCGCTTATTCCTGGTGACCAGTTCCTGATCCCCAAGGTCAACGAACTCATATCTCGCCTCAAGAGTAAGAAGTACTACACGACGCTGGACATATCGGCTGCATACCACAGGCTGCCCATCCATCCAGACTCACAATACTTATTTAGTTTTACACACGAACGTTATCAGTACTCGTTCACATCAGCACCGTTCGGTCTTCATGTACTCACGCAGCAGTTCCAACGTACCTTGAGTACGATACTTGATGGCTTACCGGTTCACCACTATATCGATGACATAGTTATCGCCAGTGACGATTATGACCAGCATGTTAGGACGGTGCAGAAGGTGATACAACGCTTAACATACCACAGTTATAAGCTTAACCCTGCCAAGTGCCACTTCGCTATTTCCGAAGTCATGATCCTAGGGAAGAAAGTATCGGCACACGGCATTGACATTGACCATGAAAAGCAGGACAAGCTGATCGACTGGCCCATACCACTACGGTACAAAGATATAGCCTCGGCGTTGGGTTTAGCAAATTACCTCCACGAACATCTGCCTAATTTCGCGAACACGGTTGCTGTAGTAAAAGTCCCTTTAAACCACTATCAGTGTGGAGTTAGAATTAGTTTACAATTAATTCACACGAGGTGAATTATTTGTAGACCACGTAGACAATCAAATATAAAAAACGCATACACCGCACTGAGCCTCAGGGAGACTCAGTAGGTTTTAGTATCGTATTTTGATGTGTTTACTACATTTTTACGACTAGTTACTGTAGGTGTATTATTCGATTTTATCTCGAGAATAATAGTGGACAAAGAAGTTCATTTTATTGACAAATTACAGGAGTTGATCTCCCTCATAACCGGATAGCTGAAAGGAGCGTGCAAATTACGACAGGAGCAAAGTCTTCCGAGCACAGAGGAGTTGATCTCCCTCAGAATCGCATAGCGGAAAGGAGCTTGCAAAATACGACAGGAGCAAAGTCTTCCGAGCACAGATAAGTGAAAAGAAACCCCTACCTTCCGTTTTGCTCGGTTTGATACGTTTGCGTGATTTTCATATATATATATATATATATATATATGTATGTATATATATATATATTGCAGATTTTTATTATTATTATAAATCTAGAGCAAATAGGAGTGATTAGTAATATATGCAGAAATTAACAAGTGCCCAGTTTATTTGGCTGATGAACATTTTTTCTTCTTTTATTTTTATTTTTTAGAACAAATAGTTACCCGACCATCCGGTCGAATACTACTACTTCTATTTAATATATATATATATATATATATATATATATATATATATATATATATATATCCGTTTTGCTCGGTTTGATACGCTTGCGTGATTGACATATATATATATATATATATATTTATATTTTATGCAGATTTTAAAATTATTTTAAATCTAGAGGTTATGTATCTGATGAGCATATTCATTTTTATATTTTTATAGATTAGCTAGCCATCTGACCATTTCCCAGCAACCATTCATTCTTCTTTTGTTTTTTTTTAATCCATCTTCGGTCCGAAAATCCAGATAATTCAATTCCAATGCGATTTTTCAGGCCGTCGTTGGCAATCAAGGCCTCCCTCTGACTAATTAGCAGCCCATAGGACGTTTGAACAATGTTTTGACTGGCCTAGTCAGTCCGCACAACACGAACATGATGCAGTATCGCAGTTAGGGGTATAGAAGAACGCAATTTGGCGTAGAGAAGGTCGATATGGCAGATTTTCATAGGTGTGGGCGAGTACAGCGACGACAATGGGCAGATAGAGGTGATCAAGAAAAGCAGGTAGCAATGTAGAGTCGACAGTGCCAGACGACGTGGAATGGAAACGAGTGAATTAAGCGCGCGTGAGACAGAGAGGAAGGAAGTCAACGTAAGTGTATCAGCCGTAGGACCAGCAAGTAGCATGGTACGGTTGAATGATTGTTGGTGAAAGCTAAGGAGAACGAGAACGTTATCGCCGACGTATAAGGCGAATCGTCAAGATGCAGCGGACTCTTGCAAGGAACGGAAGAAATAGTACCTGCAAGAGTAGACAGCACTTATCAGGCATCGTGCAAGTACACTCGAGTTGGTTTGAATAGGGAATTTGTTTTTTTTTGGTTTTCCAACTTCAAAACCGATGGAATTACCTTGGGCTTCAAGGTTATACTTGTGAACCTTGACCAGAACTTCCTGGCTGCAGGCCTCGGGTTTGATTTTATGTTGGAGTACAGTGGTCCGAAGGTTGGATTGAAGGAGCATTCAGAACGCTAGAACACGACTGGCGGTTGATCATTGAACACGCTTCGAGTCTATCAGCAACTCTTAATTATCCCTATAGGCAGAGCAAAGGAGAGCAAAAAGAGTACTCATTTACAAAACCAACCCAAACAAAATGATTAGCAATCATAAAGGAGCAAGGTGTATTCGAGCGCAATCAGTTTTCGGGAACCCGCAAGCAGACCTTGTAGACATCAACATGATTCAATGATAATTAGTGTGGTCAGAATACAAGTACTTATATTTATTTGATTATTTTAGGTTTATTACAAGTTTTACAGTTTATCAGAATAATCTGATAAACTGGGTTTTAGGGTTTTGCTGGTTTACAGCACATGACTAATGACTCATTTAAGAGTCAGTCATTTTAGGATTACTGTTTATAATTACTAATAAATGAACAACGTCCCCTCCTCTGAGGAGGGAGAACGTTGAGATACAGTTATCTCGCGTATACTTACTACATTTTTAACTTACCATAGAAGTTTACACTCGAGTTGGTTTGAATAGGGAATTTGTTTTTTTGTAGTTTTCCAACTTCAAAACCGATGGAATTACCTTGGGCTTCAAGGTTATACTTGTGAACCTTGACCAGAACTTCCTGGCTGCAGGCCTCGGGTTTGATTTTATGTTGGAGTACAGTGGTCCGAAGGGTTGGATTGAAGGAGCATTCAGAACGCTAGAACACGACTGGCGGTTGATCATTGAACACGCTTCGAGTCTATCAGCAACTCTTAATTACTCCTATAGGCAGAGCAAAGGAGAGCAAAAAGAGTACTCATTTACAAAACCAACCCAAACAAAATGATTAGCGATCATAAAGGAGCAAGGTGTATTCGAGCGCAATCAGTTCATCCCGCAAGCAGACCTTGTAGACATCAACATGATTCAATGATAATTAGTGTGGTCAGAATACAAGTACTTATATTTATTTGATTATTTTAGGTTTATTACAAGTTTTACAGTTTATCAGAATAATCTGATAAACTGGGTTTTAGGGTTTTGCTGGTTTACAGCACATGACTAATGACTCATTTAAGAGTCAGTCATTTTAGGATTACTGTTTATAATTACTAATAAATGAACAACGTCCCCATCCCTGAGGAGGAGAACGTTGAGATACAGTTATCTCTCGCGTGTACTTACTACATTTTTTACTTACCATAGAAGTTGTTAGTTTATTAGTAATTACAGAGAAAGCTACAGAATATGAATTAGTCAGTAGCTGGCACATATTTTTTTGTTATAAGTATAACAATTGAAAAGACAATGCGAACGGAGAATGTCGCATCAAAATGAACGATTTAGATTATCCGGTCGTTGGTTTAACGACGTGTTGACGACGAGGATGAAGAAAGAATCTAAGAATCTACTAATACGAGTGAACCCGAAGAGCGAACATTCCAATCAAGCAGAACATTAACCAGGGTCAACAAGGAAAGTCTCACGACGATCAAATGACGAAATCAGACAATCAGTCAGAATCCACAGATAAGTAGACATGTGTGAGTACAGGTAGGAAGGTTGTTTTCAGTGTGAGACAGGTACAAATCGAATTGCAAGCTAATGAGCTTAAATTGTATTTAAGAAGTTGTTAGAAGAAAGTTCTTTAGGATCCACAGTAGTGTAGTAGAGATGGGAGATGTACATGGTTAGTACCGACTCGGTTAGTACGATGACGCAATGAATCAGCGGCATACTAGATTATTTTACAAAAAAATTCAGAATGGGATATTAGGAAGCATACAAAGACACAAGTAAGCACCTGTGAGTTATTAGGAGCATATAAGGGTGGGGGCGCACATAACACGAACGATGCAAGTAAATACAAGGTTAAATTGTGAAAATGATATGCGAACACACTCAAATCACTAGAACTTCCAGATAAATCAGGTCAACGGAGAGGATCAACAGTATGCACAGAAGGTGTGGTTGACGGCAGCTTAGTTTAGGAGTGCAATAACGAGCAATCGTTCTTAGATCAAGAAGCATATTTCAACAACCGCAATAGCACATGACAAGGACATCATGGGTAAGAAGAGTAAAAGAGGAGCGATGAGGGAAGTTCCCAACAGGGTCCTGCGAATAGGCCGTCATTAGGCCGGAGTAAGAGCTGGCGAGGAGTAGAACAAGAAGTGGCTCCGACTAATGAGGCACTCAACCATGTGTTATTGTGGGATGAAGAGTAAGACAGCTGGTAGTGTTAGAGTATATAGACTATCCACACTACTTATGTTAGTGTAGTGTAGGAAATGAACAGTCACGAGGGAACCCACGAGTTCCTCGGAGATCGATGTCGAGACGTTATGTGTTTGAAGGATGAAATTTAATAGAAAATGGATATTTATATTCAGTACTCTATCAGTTCATTCGCACACATTTCTAGTTCTCCATTGACAAACAACTCACCAACCATGTCCTACACCCGCCAAAGTCGTAGACAGCAACTCTTGAATCCTGAGCGCCGCAAGGAAGATGATATCGACCGACGTGGAACTAAACGTCGTCAGTCCCATACGGAACGCTCCGCTCCGCACTCAGGTCAGGCGCTGGAGGGGCAACAACAGACACATCTTGGGGCTCCACACATTATTTCCGCGGACGACAAGCAGCCACCAACAGCAAACAAAAATGGACCTGCACAATCTGACGAGGATGTCATATTCGAGGGTGAGACCAAGGAAGTACCCGACCTGCGTGCGGACAGTAGTCAGACTTTTATTGGTGAACAGGTAGCCAGTGAAGGGCTGTCCCCTCGTTCGTCTCTCTGGATACCCAGGGGCCTTATTTCCCAGTAATGACCCACCACGCCTCCCACCTAACAAGCGGAAGCGTCACCGGAACCGTACCAACAACAAGGAAACGGCTCGGGAACAATCGTCAGCTCAGAAACTCACGGAGCTGATGACACAACAGCAGTCTCTCTTGAAAAAATACGAACAGAGGTTACAGCGCATAAACGCCGGACGAACTACAAAAGGGCCGGCCGCTAAGGAGAGTTCTTCTGACGCACACGAACGGGTACAGGCAGTACCAGAGGACGAAGACAACCCTACCTTCTGAATTCAAGGATGTGAGCGTCCGTTTTATGGACTTGGGTACAAATCACCAGGGTCAGAGGACAGTTCAACCGAGGAGGATGATACTCTGTCTGCCAGTGAGAACACACCAACTTTTCAAGAGCTCGCACATGAACAAGTATTAGCCAGACAGAATCCTCAAGGTAAGGAGGCGGTGAAGAATAGACAGGACCGATTAAGTACGAACCTGCGCCAACAACAGCAACGTCAGTGGGGCGAGAAAGAAGCGCCCAGTGAATATGTACAGACACCTAAACGACAAGAGAAGGAGATAACAGTGCCTCCGCCCACACCGGCTAGTATCGAGAAAAGGCGACAGGCGCTACACGCACGGATACTACACATTTAAGTGACGAGCTATGCCAAGCAATCGAGGAGAATAACACGGCTCGAGCTGAAGCTCTTCGGGGCGTGATTGAGACACTTCGAGCTACATTAGAGTCCCGACCGGTAGAGAAGCGTCCCGTACCTTCACCACGTACGTGGCCTGATTGGCCGTCGAACAGATACTACCTACATGATATTATGGAACGGGACACAAGAGGGGCTCTCCTCGAGGCGTTCAAGAACGCACAAATCGCAGGGCTGGATGAGAGTTGGAACCTTACATGGTTTCATAAGGTACTATCTTACTTCAAGGCGGAGAAGTCAACGCTGGACTACATCCGCGACAACTCTGAACGGTTGAAGACATGCACACCTCAACTACAGATCGAACAGATCTGTTCGCACGAAACACAAGCCACTGTCGATCCCGCGTTTCGCAAGTTAGCCAAGGGCCAAAGTCGGAACATGCACACTCCTCTTATGGAACAAATGACACAGCTCATGGAGAACCACAGGAGGGCACGTGAACGGTGCCAGACAGATGCCGACTTCCAACAGAATTTAGTGAACCACTGCATTGTACAACTGTTAGAAGAAGCTCTCAACGGCCGTACGTATGAACGTACTCTACAGTTGCATCCCAAATGGCAACTGATGGAGACACACGAGCTTATACAGCTGTTGAGCCCTGACATTCAGGATGCACAGCAACGTACGGCAGCACGTTTCCAGGGTCGCAACAAACGCGAGGGCCTCGACGACCAATGGAAGTCGCGACCACACCAATAGCCGCCCCAACCCACAGACGAGTAGACGACAAACGCAGAATTGGGCTCAACGGCCCCAACCTACGGTACCAACGACTTGTGCGGGGTGCCAGGCACAGGCGCCCACCAGGTGGTAGGCACATCCCACGGTGTCATCATTTCAGGGCGTCGCAAGCGGTGAGCGCAGAGGGTCGGGCAAGGCTATACGACAACAACCGTCCTTTGAGGGACGTACAATCGGTACACAGACCGTCCACAACGTCAACCGCAGGACAGGGGCAGAATACATCCCAGACTAGAGACGTAGTTACAATACGTCCGACGCCTCAAGTACAGGTGAATGCGATTACACAGGACGAAGACTTGGCTCCACCATCGGAAGCTACAGAGATTCATATCAACACGATCCTTTACGAAGACTTCGAGCACATGACGTCAACACCAAACCACACCTATGAGACGTGGGAGTCGGTAGCCGATCATGCATGAGAGGTGAGGGTGTCTGAGTCGGATAGGAGCTTCATATTTGTTACCACGATTGGAGCAGTGATGGCAATACAAGACCCATTGCTGACGTCAGACAACCGAGTCTATATTCAAGTACAAATCAACGGACGTACGTTCAAAGCCTTGATAGACACGGGAGCAAATAGAAGTTGTATCTCACAGACATCCGCAGACCTCCTTGGCCGACCAATAACTCCGGCACCACCTGGGTCATTTATATATTTAGCTGACAAGGCGGTGCGAACTCCTCGACTGGGGACGACGGAAGTGGTACCTACCTATAAGGTACGGTACCAGAATTATCGACGGTTCATTAGAATTGATGAACTTGCCGACGGGTATAGATGTTATAGTGGGGCAAGATATGTTGAAAAAGGCTTGGGCCTATACATAGGCGGTATCCAATCGCCACTTGCACCAATAGACCCCACAGAACTAGAAGAGCTCCTCGAACCCATACCACGCCGACAGGCACCTAACACGATGGAACCCGTCGATGTACGCCAACGGTTGGCACAGGATTTGGAAGCCAATGCGAAAATTGCCGACAACGCGCGCTGTCGTCTGGAAGGGAGTGAGGTAACCATCCCAGTAACCCATGAACAAGCGTTGCAGATGCGGCGATCGGCGCGTAACTTCGTATCCGATCGATGGCTCCCTATGTGGATGAACAAGTGAAGAAGTGGTTGACGGATTTGGTGATCACGAAACGAACGACACCAACGACTGTTAATCTTCCTCTCCTTGCGGTACCGACATTCGATGCGGAAGGCAACGTCAAGAAGGTACGCGTGTGTTTAGACATGCGTGCCGTTAACGCGCTTATTCCTGGTGACCAGTTCCTGATCCCCAAGGTCAACGAACTCATATCTCGCCTCAAGAGTAAGAAGTACTACACGACGCTGGACATATCGGCTGCATACCACAGGCTGCCCATCCATCCAGACTCACAATACTTATTTAGTTTTACACACGAACGTTATCAGTACTCGTTCACATCAGCACCGTTCGGTCTTCATGTACTCACGCAGCAGTTCCAACGTACCTTGAGTACAATACTTGATGGCTTACCGGTTCACCACTATATCGATGACATAGTTATCGCCAGTGACGGTTATGACGAACACGTTAGGACGGTGCAGAAGGTGATACAACGCTTAACATACCACAGTTTTAAGCTTAACCCTGCCAAGTGCCACTTCGCTATCTCCGAAGTCATGATCCTAGGGAAGAAAGTATCGGCACAAAGGCATTGACATTGACCATGAAAAAGCATTAGGCTGATGATCGACTGGCCCACACCACTACGATACAAAGATATAGCCTCGGCGTTGGGTTTTAGCAAATTACCTCCACGAACATCTGCCTAATTTCGCGAACACGGTTGCACCCTTGCGCGAATTTTGCAAACTCAAACCAAAGGAGTTGATAGGTGATCGTTGGGAGGAGAGACATGCACAGGCGTGGCAGGCAATGAAGGACGCAGTGGTGAATGCTGTGGCGTTACACTTTCCGGTCGACGGCATTCCTCTGAACTTGGAAACCGACGCTAGCGATTACGGTTTAGGGGAGCGCTATTCCAATGGGTCAACGGTAAGAAACATTACTTAATGTTCTTTAGTAAGACTCTGAACCATGCGCAACAGAACTACGCCACACCTATGAAGGAGTTACTGGCATTGGTATATGGACTGACACATTTCAGGGAATACTTGGATGGGCAACGGTTTGCGGTCTTCACGGACCACAAGGCCCTTGTATATATGAACACACAGCTCAAAGCTTAATCCGATGCTTCAGAGATGGCATCATATCATCGCGCCATTCAACTTTACCATATCGCATATACCAGGAGAGTCAAATGTGCTCCCGGACATGTTAAGTAGAGTACACGAGGGACACAGCGGAGCAGGACGAACTCGAAATAATGTATACCGACGGCTGGCAGTTATTCCCTAGTTACTTTGAACAAGCGCAACAACACTTTGGACCGAATGACATAGATGTATTTGCGGACCCAACCAACGCTCAGCTTCCTCGGTTCTGGACGAAGGATGATGGGGAAGGAGCGTTTGCCCACGACTGGTCGATAGTCGATGGATGGATGAACCCGCCTTGGGAACAGATACACAGGATGTTACGCAAGATACGAGCCGACGGCGCACGGGCCACAGTATGTCTACCATGGGTACCAAGAGCACCATGGTTCGACCTGTTCAAGCAGTTATTGCAGACAGAACCGGTGCTGGTACCACGGACACCACACACGTTCCTCAAGTACGCTAAGTACGCATGTGGGAAGACACCATGGGGTCATACCGTAGTAGCACGGGTGGGTCCTCCCAATGGATTCAAACTGGACCCGCTGTTTTCACAGCGACTTGGTTTTGCAGAACCAAAGCATACAAAATATGTCATGTGCTTAGACACAGCGCGAGAAATCTCAGTGGCACTGGCAGATGCAGAGGGTCAACCGGCGTTTGCACAAGCGAGTCCGGCGGAGAAACAGCGTCGTACGCAACTCACGCAAGCGCAACACGAACAAGGACATCATGGGGCGGCGGACACAGTCCAACAACTTCGTCAGAACGGTCACATTTGGCCAGGGGCACTTGAGTTAGCCACAGAAGTTAAGCGGCAATGTGTGGCACATGTTTGGGACAGGACACACTTCGTAAAGGTTTCCACCCGATGATTAGCATCGATGCACGCTACCCGTGGGACCATATTCAAGTGGACTACATCCCGATGCCACTGGAGTCCAGACGCAAGAACAATTATATTCTTCACGTCTTAGACATCGCCACAGGCTATTCTATCCTTCGAGCCACACCGGACAAGACAAAGGAAACCACGACACAGACACTCATAGAGATTTTTTTGGCGAACATGGTTTCCCACGTAAAATCCAAACAGACATGGGGAAGGAGTTCACCAACAAGTTAGTGGAGCTTCTGGTCCAGGAAGTGGGGATGCTACATAAGGTGTCTCCACCATATCGACCCCAAGTGCTGGGCGCGGCAGAACGACGTCACAAGGAGATTACACGTTCTATTCGACAATGCTGTGAGGCAGCAGTTCCCCTTCGATGGGACGAACGCCTTCCGTTTACGATGCTATACCAGAACCTTCGGATATCCCGTCGCCATAAGAGTGCACCGTTTATATGTACTTTGGCCGCCGCCATGTTCCGTTCGCCGATTTCACGGACGAGTTACCGGATTCTCAGCCGATGACGAATGACACCTGGGCACAACGATTAGACCAGTTACAGGACACTATATTGCCGACCCTCCACCACATTACCAAGAAGTATACAGGCAAGCTTACGACGACATTTGACCGCCTGCATGCTCACGACTTGGTACATTTCGACGAAGGAGATGTGGTCATGGTACGATCAGAAGGCCGAACAACGAAGGCTATGCGGCCATTGTTTGGACCATATGTAGTCAAAGCTAGACACGGCCAACGCTACGAGTTAGCGAACATGGATGGTTCCGCCCCACCAGAATTCAAGACCAAACCGGTACGGGTGGAACTCCTCCGTTTAGTGCATAGACGCACAGACCCACCAATTAACGAAGACTTATGGACCGAAGGAGGGGTGGAGTTTCGCCATATTATCACACATCGTACGAATGATGAGACGGGGAAATTAGAATACCTGGTGAGATGGCGAGAAGGCGAACCAACGTGGGAAACAGCAGAAGCTTTTGATGATGCCAACGATATCGCGGCCTACCACAAAGCTTCGCAGACACGGACACGTAAGCGCCAACGCGCACAACTGCACGATCAATATAACTTTTTTCAATATCAACTTTGTTCTCGAGTATCGACAGCCAACGGCTCTGGAGCATAAACCAGCAACAGCTCCCGAGAAATATGTCAGGGTAGCTCCCGAGTACTCGTCAGCCACTCGAGCTCTTGACGATAAAAGCAGCGACTCTAGCTCCCAAGTATAAACCAGCACCCCATGGCTCCCGTAGGGAAGCCGAAACCAGCCAACTACGAGCTAATGAGAACTCAGCTCGAGCAGCGACTCTTCGCTCCCGAAATACAATCCAGCCACTCTAGCTCGCGACGAACGCATAAACGACGGTTAGCACTCGAGCTCGTGAGTGGCGAGGGTAAATCGTCAGCGGCTCAAGCTCGCGAGGTTAAATGAGCCACTGTTGCTTCGGCGAGTATAAAACAGCGAAATCAATCAAACAACTCCTTGGGCATTTTTTGAAACAGCAGGTTAATGGTTTGCACGGTTTCTGCCACTGGCAGTTTTTCTCAACACAAATACAGTCCTATATTGTAAGCCAAACTTCTATATGCTGACACAGATGAACAGTAGCTTCAAGCACAGGAAACACGACGGGTCGCTCGAGACGTACACATCGGGTCCTCTAGCTCTCTGAGGTAAAATGCCAGCACAATGCTCTATCTCTGAGGATAAATGCCAGCACAATGCTCTAGCTCTCACGGATAAATGCCAGCACAATGCTCTAGCTCTCGAGGATAAAATGCCAGCACAATGCTCTAGCTCTCGAGGATAATGCCAGCACATAAGGTACTGATGCTATTCTTATCATCTCTGAAACTGGCACACTGCTTTGTTCAGTGCTTCAGTTTGGGGGGGGTTGTGGTCAGAATACAAGTACTTATATTTATTTGATTATTTTAGGTTTATTACAAGTTTTACAGTTTATCAGAATAATCTGATAAACTGGGTTTTAGGGTTTTGCTGGTTTTACAGCACACAGACTCATGACTCATTTAAGAGTCAGTCATTTTAGGATTACTGTTTATAATTACTAATAAATGAACAACGTCCTCCCTCCCTGAGGAGGAGAACGTTGGATACAGTTATCTCGCGTATACTTACTAAGGGTGTATCCGAGTCAGCCAGTATGGGAATGACGACAAGATTTAGTTCACAAGACGCCTCGGTCGATATCATCTTCCTTGCGGCGCTCAGGATTTTCCTAAGAGTTGCTGCTTACGACTTTGGCGGGGTAGGACATGCCTTCGAGGAGTTGTTTGTCAATGGAGAACTAGAAACGTGTGCACAATGAACTGATAGAGTACTGACCTGGAGATGAAGACCTTCATTTTCTTTTAAATTTCCAGACCTTCAAACACATAACGTCTCGACACGGGTACGGACGATCTCCGAGTGGGGATCGTGACAGTTTCCAGACTTTTTTTATTTCCTACACTTGACATAAGTAGTGTGGATAGTCTATCTACTCTAACACTACCAGCTGTCTTACTCTTCATCCCACAATAACATATGGTTGAGTGCCTCATTAGTCGGAGCCACTTCATCCTCTAGCACTCGCCAGCTCTTACTCCGGCCTAATGACGGCCTATTCACATCCAGCTCGGGCCGAGGAACTTCCCTCATCGCGTATCCTTTTTACTCTTTTACATACGTGATGTCCTTGTCATGTGCTGTTGCGGCTGTTGAAATATGCTTCTTGATCTAAGAACGATTGAGCAGTTATTACACTCCTACTAAGCTGCCACAACCACACCTTCTGTGCATACTGTTGATCCTCTCCGTTGACCTGATTTATCTGGAAGTTCTAGTGATTTGAGTGTGTTGCATATCATGCGACAACCATAACCTTGTATTTACTTGCATCGTTCGTCTTGTATGTGCGCCCCCACCCTTACTTTAGTTTTCTAATAACTCACAGGTGCTTACTTGTGTCTCTGTATGCTTCCTAATATCCCATTCCATTAACTTTCAAATAATCTAGTATGCCGCTGATTCATTGCCATCATCGTTAACCGAGTCGGTACTAACCATGTACATCTCCCATCTCTACTACACTACTGTGGATCCTAAAGAACTTTCTTCTAACAACTTTTAAATACAATTTAAGCTCATTAGCTTGCAATTCGATTTGTACCTCGTAGTCTCACACTGAAAACAACCTTCCTACCTGTACTCACACATGACTACTTATCTGTAGAGATTCTGACTGATTGTCTGATTTCGTCATTTGATCGTCGTGAGACTTTCCTTGTTGACCCTGATTAATGTTCTGCTTGATTGGAATGTTCGCTCTTCGGTTTCACTCGTATTAGTAGATTCTTTCTGCATCCTCGTCACCACACGTCGTTAATCCAACGACCGGATAATCTAAATCGTTCAGTTTGATTTGATGCGACATTCTCTGTTCGCATTGTCTTTCAATTGTTATACTTATAACAAAAAAAATATGTGCCAGCTTCTGACTAATTCATATTCTGTAGCTTTCTCTGTAATTACTAATAAACTAACAACTTCTATGGTAAGTTAAAAATGTAGTAAGTATACGCGAGATAACTGTATCCTCAACGTTCTCCCTCCTCAGGAGGGGACGTTATTCATTTATTAGTAATTATAAACAGTAATCCTAAGATGACTGACTCTTAAATGAGTCATTAGTCATGGCTGTAAAACCAGCAAAACAAAAATACCAGTTTATCAGATTGCATTCTGTTAAACTGTGGTCAAGTTCAAAGGACCTAAACTAATCAACTTATAAATCTAAGTACTTGTATTCTGACCAGAGTACACTCAATCTGGAGAACTAAAGAAAGTGCGAGTGTGTTTGGACATCAGAGCGGTGAATGCATTAATACCGGCGGATCAGTTCATTATTCCCCGTATCAACGACATTACTGGTAACATCAAAGGGAAGAGATATTACACGACATTGGATCTAACCGCAGCGTACCATCGACTCCTAATTCACCCGGATTCTCAGTATCTATTCAGTTTCACACATGGCAAAAGCCAGTTTTTTTTACATCAGCGCCATTTGGACTACACACACTGACGCAGCAGTTTCAGCGTACACTGAGTGTGATATTGCAAGGACTTCCGGTACACCACTACCTGGACGACATCGTAATAGCAACAGATGACTACGAGGAACACGTACGAGTAGTGAAAGAGGTCATTCGGCAGCTGACGTACCACAGTTTCAAGCTAAACCCTTCAAAGTGTCATTTTGCAGTCAAAGAAGTCATGATCCTAGGGAAGCGAGTATCGAAGGCCGGAATTGATATTTGCCATGAAAAGCAGGCCAAGCTCATTGACTGGCCAACTCCGAAGAAGTACAAAGACATTGCATCGGCCTTGGGATTAGCCAACTTTCTTCACGAGCACCTACCAAACTTTGCAGAGGTAGTTGCCCCACTCCGGGAATTTGTAAGACTGAAGCCTAAGGAAATCATTGGAGACAGGTGGGAACAGAGACACCAGCAAGCTTGGGATGCCATGAAGCAAGCCATAGTTGAGGCAGTAGTGTTGAAATTTCCCGTCGACGAAGTACCTTTACAACTCGAAACGGATGCAAGCGACTACGGTATTGGAGGTGCATTGTTCCAGACCATAGAAGGGAAGAAGCAATACCTAATGTTCTTCAGCAAGACCCTCAACGCAGCACAGCGCAATTACGCAACACCCATGAAGGAATTATTGGCCTTGGTATATGGTCTCACACATTTCCGGGATCATCTCGATGGTCAACGCTTTTCAGTGTTGACTGATCACAAGGCTTTGGTGTATATGAACACACAGCTAAAGCTGAATCCGATGCTACAACGATGGCATCACATCAAAGCGCCTTTCAATTTTACTATCTCGCACATCTCGGGTATAAAGAACGTGTTACCAGACGCGTGGTCTAGGCTTCATGAGGGAACTGTTGAGACTGAGGACCCGGAGGTACTATATGCAGAATGTTGGCAACTTTTTCCAGATTACTTTGAGCAAGCGCAACGGATTATGGGTGAGAATAATGTCGATGTCTTTGCTTCGCACCAGGATCATCATTTGCCACGCTACTACACCGACGATGACAGGGGTGGAGCGTTTGCACATTGTTGGAAAGATATAGACGGATGGATGAACCCTCCATGGAGATTAATCCATAGAATGTTGCGCAAGATACGATCAGAGAGGGCCACAGCTACGGTGTGTCTACCGTGGGCGCCCCACGAGCCTTGGTTCCAGTTATTCAAGTCGCTTCTACAAAGAGACCCAGTATTAGTTCCAAGGACAGCCCACTCCTTCCTCAAATACGGAAAGTATATGAGTGGCGTCACACAGTCATTGCCAGAGTAGGCCCACGCAATGGTTACAGCCTTCCAGCGACGTTTTCAGCACGATTGGGATATGCCGAACCGTCCTCAGTATCGAAAGTCACACCATTAGTTACGTCTCGGCTAGTATCGATCGCTACCTCGAAAGTAGCCATGACGGATTCTCCAGATGAGGAAGAGATAAGCCGTCGCACACAGCTCACCTTGTGTCAGCATGAGATTGGGCATCATAGAGCAGAAGATACAGTTGCTCAACTACAGCAGAACGGACATTTGTGGCCTAACGCTCTGGAACTTGCACAAACAGTTAGGAGAAACTGTCGCACATGTCTAGGACAGAGGGTGTTACGAAAGGGATTTCACCCGATGATTAATATAACGGCAAAGTATCCGTGGGATCATATTCAAGTCGACATGATTCCAATGCCACTAGTTTCAGCAGCAGGAAATCGATATATATTGCACGTCTTGGATATAGCAACGGGGTACTCGATATTGAGAGCAACGGCCACAAAGTCAGCAGAAGTGGTGACATCGAAACTTATAGAGGTGTTTGGGGAACATGGTTTTCCCAGGAAAATTCAATCAGACGAGGGAGGCGAGTTTTCGAACAAGATTGTTAAATTAATAACTCAAGAAGTTGGAGTGATACATGCGAAGTCGCCACCATATCGTCCTCAGGTTCTGGGAGCAGCGGAGAGAAGACACAGAGACATACACGAAGGAGTTCGCAAGCTATGTGAATCTTTGCCTATGGCATGGGATGTCCGACTACCACTTATTATGCTGTGCCAGAACCTCCGAATATCTCGGCGACACAAGACAGCACCATTCAGTTCTTACTTCGGTCGCCGTCATGTTCCGTTTGCTGACTTCACGGATGACCTTCCGGGGAATCAGCCGGTCACCAATGAGGCTTGGGCACACCGGCTGGATCGTTTGCACGACACTATCTTGCCGACGCTTTACAAGGTCACGCAGAAATACGCAGATACACTATCCAGGCAGTTTGACAGCCTCCATGCTTACGATTTTATCGCCTTTCAACCAGGGGATGTGGTAATGGTACGGTCCGAAGGTCGCACAACCAAAGCAATGCGACCAATGTTTGGACCATACGTTGTCAAAGCCAGACAGGGACAAGGATATGAACTGACACACAAGGATGGTTCACTTCCAGATACTTTCAAAGGTAAACCAGTTAGAGTGGAACTTTTGCGACTAGTCCATAGAGCCACTGAAAAGCCTTTAGAAGATCATATGTGGCAGGATAGTTCCTCGTTCCGTTACATCATTCGACATAGACAGAATGATTCCACAGGGAATACAGAATACTTGGTTCGCTGGCGGGATGGTGATCCAACTTGAAAGTCAGCCGAAGCTTTTGACGATTCGAATGACATCGCGGCATACCACAAAGCCGAGCAAACTCGGCAGAAGAAGAAAGCGGCACAACAACAATAATTCCAACGTTACGTTGATGAATACTAGATGTCTATCATCTACTTCCGGATCGGAGTTTTGTCTCTCCTCGTGAGATTTCACCACGGTGTACAGGCGAGCGACGATTCCACAACTCGAGCTTATAGGCGAGCATAACTCCAGCGGATACCCTAGCTTATGGGGGGGTGAAAACATACCAGCGGATACCCTAGCTTCTTGGGGGATGAAAATATACCAGCACAGCCGGGATGGTTCAAAAGACCAGTTTCCAAAGCACGAACTTACTCAGCAGAAGGATTTCACTAGTTTATATAAATATATATTGTTTAATTTACACTACTAGTTTTATATATTTAATTTTCAATGGTTTAAGAGGTCATTTATTTTTGAAGCTCTTCAATCACTGGTGACACTTGAGCTTGAGGGGAATGTGGTAAAAGTCCCCTTAAACCACTATCAGCGTGGAATTAGAATTAGTTTACAATCAATTCACACGAGGTGAATTATTTATAGACCACGTAGACAATCAAACATAAGAATAAATACACAGCACTCAGCCTCAGGGAGACTCAGTAGGTTTTAGTATCGTATTTTGATGTGTTTACTACATCAGCACCGTTCGCTCTTCATGTACTCACGCAGCAGTTCCAACGTACCTTGAGTACGATACTTGATGGCTTACCGGTTCACCACTATATCGATGGCATAGTTATCGCCAGTGACGGTTATGACGAACACGTTAGGACGGTGCAGAAGGTGATACAACGCTTAACATACCACAGTTTTAAGCTTAACCCTGCCAAGTGCCACTTCGCTATCTCCGAAGTCATGATCCTAGGGAAGAAAGTATCGGCACAAGGCATTGACATTGACCATGAAAAGCAGGCCAAGCTGATCGACTGGCCCACACCACTACGATACAAAGATATAGCCTCGGCGTTGGGTTTAGCAAATTACCTCCACGAACATCTGCCTAATTTCGCGAACACGGTTGCACCCTTGCGCGAATTTTGCAAACTCAAACCAAAGGAGTTGATAGGTGATCGTTGGGAGGAGAGACATGCACAGGCGTGGCAGGCAATGAAGGACGCAGTGGTGAATGCTGTGACGTTATACTTTCCGGTCGACGGCATTCCTTCGAACTTGGAAACCGACGCTAGCGATTACGGTTTAGGGGGAGCGCTATTCCAATGGGTCGACGGTAAGAAACATTACTTAATGTTCTTTAGTAAGACTCTGAACCATGCGCAACAGAACTACGCCACACCTATGAAGGAGTTACTGGCATTGGTATATGGTCTGACACATTTCAGGGAATACTTGGATGGGCAACGGTTTGCGGTCTTCACGGACCACAAGGCCCTTGTGTATATGAACACACAGCTCAAGCTTAACCCGATGCTTCATAGATGGCATCATATCATCGCGCCATTCAACTTTACCATATCGCATATACCAGGAGAGACAAATGTGCTCCCGGACATGTTAAGTAGAGTACACGAGGGGACAACGGAACAGGACGAACTCGAAATAATGTATACAGACTGCTGGCAGTTATTCCCTAGTTATTTTGAACAAGCGCAACAACACTTCGGACCGAATGACATAGATGAATTTGCGGACCCAACCAACGCTCAGCTTCCTCGGTTCTGGACGAAGGATGATGGGGAAGGAGTGTTTGCCTACGACTGGTCGATAGTCGATGGATGGATGAACCCGCCTTGGGAACAGATACACATGATGTTACGCAAGATACGAGCCGACGGCGCACGGGCCACAGTATGTCTACCATGGGTACCAAGAGCACCATGGTTCGACCTGTTCAAGGAGTTATTGCAGACAGAACCGGTGCTGGTACCACGGACACCACACACGTTCCTCAAGTACGCCAAGTACGCAAGTGGGAAGACACCATGGGGTCATACCGTAGTAGCACGGGTGGGTCCTCCCAATGGCTTCAAACTGGACCCGCTGTTTTCACAGCGACTTGGATATGCAGAACCAAAGCATACAAATATGTCATGTGCTTAGACACAGCGCGAGAAATCTCAGTGGCAATGGCAGATGCAGAGGGTCAACCGGCGTTTGCACAAGCGAGCCCGGAGGAGAAACAGCGTCGTACGCAACTCACGCAAGCGCAACACAAACAAGGGCATCATGGGGCGGCGGACACAGTTCAACAACTTCGTCAGAACGGTCACGTTTGGCCAGGGGCACTTGAGTTAGCCACAGAGGTTAAGCGGCAATGTGGCACATGTTTGGGACAGGACACACTTCGTAAAGGTTTCCACCCGATGATTAGCATCGATGCACGCTACCCGTGGGACCATATTCAAGTGGACTACATCCCGATGCCACTGGAGTCCAGACGCAAGAACAATTATATTCTTCACGTCTTAGACATCGCCACAGGCTATTCTATCCTTCGAGCCACACCGGACAAGACAAAGGAAACCACGACACAGACACTCATAGAGATTTTTGGTGAACATGGCTTCCCCCGTAAAATCCAAACAGACATGGGGAAGGAGTTCACCAACAAGATAGTGGAGCTTCTGGTCCAAGAAGTGAGGATGCTACATAAGGTGTCTCCACCATATCGACCCAAGTGCTGGGCGCGGCAGAACGACGTCACAAGGAGATTACACGTTCTATTCGACAATGCTGTGCGGCGGCCTTCAATGGGACAAACGCCTTCCGTTTACGATGCTATACCAGAACCTTCGGATATCCCGCCGCAATAAGAGTGCACCGTTTAGCGTGTACTTTGGCCGCCGCCATGTTCCGTTCGCCGATTTCACGGACGAGTTACCGGATTCTCAGCCGATGACGAATGACACCTGGGCACAACGATTAGACCAGTTACAGAACACTATATTGCCGACCCTCCACCACATTATCAAGAAGTATACAGACAAGCTTACGACGACATTTGACCGCCTGCATGCTCACGACTTGGTATATTTCGACGAAGGAGATGTGGTCATGGTACGATCAGTAGGCCGAACAACGAAGGCCATGCGGCCATTGTTTGGTCCATTTGTAGTCAAAGCTAGACACGGTCAACGCTATGAGTTAGCGAACAAAGATGGTTCCGCCCCACCAGAATTCAAGGACAAACCGGTACGGGTGGAACTCCTCCGTTTAGTGCATAGACGCACAGACCCACCAATTAACGAAGACTTATGGACCGAAGGAGGGGTTGAGTTTCGCCATATTATCACACACCGTACGAATGATGAGACGGAGAAGTTGGAATACCTGGTGAGATGACGAGAAGGCGAACCAACGTGGGAAGCAGCGCCAACGTTATCGCGGCCTACCACAAAGCTTCGCAGACATGGACACGTAAGCGCCAACGTGCACAGTTCTAATACTTAATCTTCAATATAACTTTGTTCTCGGATATCGAGCTCAAGATCTGGAGCATAAACGAGCAACTCTAGCTCCCGAGTATAAACCAGCCACTCGAGCTCTTGAGTACAAAAAGCAGCGACTCTAGCTCCCGAGTATAAACCAGCCACTCGAGCTCTTGAGTATAAAAAGCAGCGACTCTAGCTCCCGAGTATAAACCAGCTACTCGAGCTCGCGAGAATAAACGGTTAGCACTCGAGCTCGCGAGGGTAAATCGTCAGCGGCTCAAGCTCGCGAGGTTAAATGAGCCACTCTAGCTTCGGAGTATAACACAGCGAAATTAATCAAACAACTCCTTGGGCATTGTTTTGAAACAGCGGGTTAATGGTTTGCACGGTTTCTGCCACTGGCAGTTTTTCTCCGACACAAGTACAGTCCTATATTGTACTTGCCAAACTCCTATATGCTGACACAGATGAACAGTAGCTTCAAGAATTCAAACACGACCGGTCGCTCGAGATGTACACATCGGGTCCTCTAGCTCTCTGAGGTAAAATGCCAGCACAATGCTCTAGCTCTCTGAGGATAAATGCCAGCACAATGCTCTAGCTCTCGAGGATAAATGCCAGCACAATGCTCTAGCTCTCGAGGATAATGCCAGCACATAAGGTACTAGTTATGCTTATCATCTCTGAAACTGGCACACTGCTTTGTTCAGTGCTTCAGTTTGGGGGGGGGGTTGTGGTCAGAATACAAGTACTTATATTTATTTGATTATTTTAGGTTTATTACAAGTTTTACAGTTTATCAGAATAATCTGATAAACTGAGTTTTAGGGTTTTGCTGGTTTTACAACACATGACTGATGACTCATTTAAGAGTCAGTCATTTTAGGATTACTGTTTACAATTACTAATAAATAAACAACGTCCCCCTCCCTGAGGAGGGAGAACGTTGAGATATAGTTACTCGACGTGTACTTACTACAGGGGTCAAGACGGGACTTCATGGAAAATCTTGGATTTGACCCGCAAGAATTTGCTGAAGGCACAAGCAAAACGCATTGCAAATGCCACAGCTACTGCAACCGAGCTTGAGCCGTTCGAGGTTGGTAACATTATGTGAAGGTGCCGATGAGACTCCATACAACACAAGGATCAGACTGCGTGGGTTGAAAACGACATATTCATAGTCCGTGGCCCGTATGACGGGGATCATTACGATGTTTGGGCACGAGGTAGTCGAACTGTGAGAGCCCATCGTGAACAGCTCAAGCTAGCCGTCTGTAGCCAAGAAGACAGGTCGGCCCCAGTGCAAGTACTAGTTACCTTGATGGAGTACTGGTACACATTTGAATAATTCCAGGATATTGCTGAACGGTTCGAACGTTATATTCAAACGAAGTCTAGGGAAGTGTGGTTCAAGTATTCATCGCAATTCTTGACCACGCTGCAGAAATATCGCCCTGAGACTTGGAAGGATTTGGACCCGAAAGATGTTAAGTAGGACTTTATGAAGAAATCTCCAAAGTCTTGGGATCGATTCAAGTCATACATCCGGGGCATCCATCAGTTTGTCAATGATGAGAACTATGGACGTCAGAAGCGCTTAGCACCAGCATATCCTTAGGCTGGCGGGCGTGTAGGAGTTTTGGGACTCGAATTTATTGACCACTTCTTCCCATCAATCTTTCCTGAACCACAACAGCGACTATGATAGGGATAATATTATTTATTTCAACAAATGACAAGTATATATATTACAATGTATGAACATATGGTATGGCTCTCATAGTCGCTGTAGTGGTTCAGGAAAGATTAGCGTTTGCCGGGATTTGCGGATTAGGTGAGAAGAGGTTTGCATCATGCTTTTCTTGGTAAGCCTTCTGAAGACGATCCGCGGTAGATTGGAGGATGTCTGCGTTAGTCGAATTGACAAGTGGGATCAGTAGTGCATCCATGTGTAAACTTCGATGGAAATTACTAGGTTTCAAACTATATTAAACTAAAATACAATTTAGTCAGTTAGGATTTAGCAGTGGTAGCTTGTTTAAGAATGATCGGGACTGCCTATTGTTAAGAGCCTAAATATCCTCGATCACACAGGGCGTACCTCTAGCTGTTCTTTATTGAATAATTTTCACTAGAAGTACTAAATGTTCATGACCACTTGCCTAATTTGTAAATAGACATAATAACGTAAGTCACGTTAATACATTAGCTGATATAAATAAAGTTCCATCTGAAGAAAAGTTAAAAAAAAGAAAAAAGACTTATTGGATTTTGGAGATTGGCGGGAGGACCAAAATCTATAAGTAGTAGTTCGGAGATTATAAAATTTAGTTTATAATATCCTACATCTACTAATGTCTCAAATAGGTCCAAGTAGATGAGTCATACCAAATACTCAGGCTATTGGAGCCATCAAAGTGAATTTAGAACACTTTGAAAATATTGGAAAAAGAGCTTGTACTAAATTATTTAAAATACAAATAAAAACCAATGTATTATCTCAATTGATCTTGATATTTTAGACTGACCGGAGGCCGTATTTCTACAGCTATAGACATTAAATTTTGAAATATTTCCTCTCTCGCCAGTGGTAACTGGCTTAGTAGTAAACATACTGGCTGGTAAACCAGTAGGTCTTGGGTTCGAAACTGGGTCCGATTTTTCTTCTTCTTTGGTATAGGAAGAATATCAGCCAAGTGGGACACGATAGAGGGGTCTACAACTGCTGCTGCCGCTAGCTGCTTCAAGAGCGCTTCAGTGCGGTTCAATTGGCGTCGAGATTGAGAGGATCCAACCACTCGTTGTCGAGTTATGGCGTCCTCAGCTTCGGCCCCAAGATTTGAGCTGAATGGAATGGCTTCT
This sequence comes from Sphaeroforma sirkka, assembly GCA_001586965.3. Classification (NCBI taxonomy): domain Eukaryota; class Ichthyosporea; order Ichthyophonida; genus Sphaeroforma; species Sphaeroforma sirkka. Next base: position 27,299 of record LUCW03002616.1, on the reverse strand, counting down.
CCATCGATGGCGAAACCGAAATTTTCGGACAGGTCCAATACTTCCTTTTCACTCCGGATTTGTGCTGGAGTGTCCTTTAGATGTGGAGTTATAATGTCCCCGACATTCGTATCCACGAATTTTCTAGCCTTTCGACGTTTATCCCCAATATTTGACGACACGTAGTCAGGGGGCAAGCTGGGGTCCTGAGCTTCACTCCTAGGTGATACACGGACGCTGGCCAGCCTTTACGCGGTAGTAGATACCTCTTCTTCCAAGGCTTTAGGATCCGACGAGTCATCCTCAGAATTATCCTCTGTACCAACCTCAGAATTGGCTTCCCAAACAGTTTCCTCGGCAGGCTCAACTCCAGACAGGCTAGGTGTTTCCACAGGGACCTCAGGAACCTCGGCAGGCTTAGCAGGCTTAGAGCTAGCGGCTCCCTTGCCTTTAGAAGTACCCTTAGCCATAGTATTTGCTGGCTAGTAGATCGATGTTAGACAGTCTAGAAGCAGTACACTACTGTAACTACTAAATAACTGAAAAATATGTAAATTAGCAGTGGTAGCTTGTGTAAGAATGATCGGGACTGCCTCTTGTTAAGAGCCTAAATATCCTCGATCACACAGGGCGTACCTCTAGCTGTTCTTTATTGAATAATTTTCACTAGAAGTACTAAGTGTTCATGACCACATGCCTAATTTGTAGATAGACATAATAGCGTAAGTCACGTTAATACATTAGCTGATATAAATAAAGTTCCATCTGAAGAAAAGTTAAAAAAAAAAAAAAAGACTTATTGGATTTTGGAGATTGGCGGGAAGACCAAAATCTATAAGTAGTAGTTCGGATATTATAAATTTAGTTTATAATATCCTACATCTACTAATGTCTCAAATAGGTCCAAGTAGATGAGTCATACCAAATACTCAGGCTATTAAAGCCATCAAAGTGAATTTAGAACACTGGAAATATCGGAAAAAGAGCTTGTATTAGATTATTTAAAATACAAATAAAAGCCAATGTATTATCTCAATTGATCTTGATATTTTAGACTGACCGGAGGCCGTATTTCTACAATACCAGAGAAAGTTGTGGCGATTGAGGACTGGTTGGGCATGCCAGTATTTTTCAAATACTGATTGGGAAGGGGGCTTGCCGTTAGGGAAAATTGCTCGGAAGAAGAGCCATATCGGAGTTATGTCATCCATTTCATGAAGAGTTTTGTCCGGCATCGGGCGGCCCACCACTTTCGTCAAAAGGTGTTCGGGTACTGGCGGCTGCGGTTGGGACTGAGAAGCTGGTAGAGGGTCGGGCGTTTTTTAGGGCTCGGTTTTGTAGGTTTGTCCATTTGTGAGCGGTAGCTGGGAGGCTCACTGCTGCTATTGGGTGCCTGTGACCGCGGTCGTTTTGCAGGCGGAGCAGGCGGGCTTGTGGAGCCAAATCGGAAAGTGTCGGGTGTGTCTTTTTCTATAGGTGCACGGGTTTGGGATTTAAGGTCCCGGAGTTTAGATTCAAGGTTGGTTGTTTTTGCATAGAGGTTGGTGAGCATTTGGTGTATGGTTGATTTCCATTGGTCATCAGTCAAAGGCTCCTTGGAGATGGGCCTATCATTGTTCGGGGTTGTTAGAGCCGGTCCCAAAATTTGATTGAGATTGGCCTGTAGAGTACTGACCTGGGCAGAGAGGTTTGTGATCGATTTTTGTAGCCATACTATATATTCATACATTGTAACATACATACTTGTCATTTTTGAAATAAATAATATTATTCCTAATGAATTTTAGAGACTCTTCGGTACCCTGAATTTTGGATGACGAGTCATGATTCCGGAAATTCATATTGGGTTTTTATTTCAGGGCCCAAGCCAGGGTTAATCGTATATAACCAGGCCCTGATGATTTTTGAGTGTCATTCTCATGGGTCATACTTAAAATTGTGTCAACGAATATACATAGACGATGACGCCATGAGAAAGTTCGAGAGCTTCGTAGCAGAGGGTTTTCTAGGCCCGTGCCTTTCCCTCTCACTACGAGTGTTATAGTTATAGCTAATAGCCTAGGATGTTAGTAGTACAAGTTCGCTCGGGAATAGATAGAGATAGGTCCCGGCGGATTATAAAAGCAGTCCACGTCCAGCGTTAGAGTTCAGACTTTCCCTAAGAACATAAGAAAGACAAGGACGAAGAGGACTAAAGACTGCTTATATCGTAAACCTAAGAATAAAGCTACTACTACCGAATTTTGGGATTATATGATTTTTGCCAAAACCCTTAATAATATTTTGGGCCGACTTTTGGATTTGGAGGGTAAGTACCGAATTTTGGGAAATTCGAGGGACCTTATAAAATAAACAAAAAAAATTTATATTTTTGTTGTTGTTGTACTCAACCAGCAACAAAGTCTACTCATCACTCAATCACTCATATAGTAAACAATATCTACTACATAGTACATACTACACTGTAAATAGTCTCATCATCACAACAGAAGAGTGCAAATTGTAAAATATTTGTATCTATTTTGTATCGACTCTGTTTACAACTGTAAATATTTACATTCTTTGTTTATAGATTTTAGAATCTTTTACATTTTACATAACATAATTACTATACTATTTTCAAAAAGAAATACACATATTGGGGATTTCAGAAAAAAATAGATATTCCAATCATAATATGTAAATATTATGCATTAAATTATGTATTTTTGATTTTTTTTCTTCTTTTCACAAGACTGACCGCGGGAAGAAATTTGACGAGAATTTGATTTGAAATTCATATTTTCTGGTAAATAAAATGACCCTCCTTTTGCTCCTTTCCCTTTCTCAAAATAATCAAAATAGTTCGCTTAGTGAACTGCTCGCTCCCGGCAAAACAAATAATGGGCTCTCTGAAGAGAAGGTTATTTATGTTTTTTAACATAGCCCTCTCTGAATTAGGGTCTCTCGAGAAGAAAATCAAGAAATCAGGTCGTAGCGGGAATGTAAATTTAGCAGTGACCTAAATTCAGAGACCCATTTTTTTAGTTTTCACTTTTTTGAGTTTTAATTTTGAGTTTTGAGTTTTAGATTTTGAATTTTAAATTTTGAGTTTTGAGATCTGAGGTTTTCGGGGTTTAGAATAAACTTTTAAAATTTCTGTACCAAAGCACTTGAAGGTCGCGAGCTATCCAAAAATGCAATGAAAAAAATCGACGAATTTGAAAAAATAGGGGCGTATAAGTATGTCCCATAACCTGTGGGCTGTGACGTTGGATTTTTTTTGCGTAACTTGGAACATTTTATGATTATTATAACAAATGCAAGTTTAACGATTGTGTCTAACTCGCACCCGTGACTATAAAATTATTATGACTGAGCCCTTGTATTTCTATATAGATGAACCAAGTGATATTTTTTTTGAATTTATATTCTGAAAAAAAAAATGGCGATTAATTAGATCATAGAACAGGACAAAATCCCTTGGATCTGAAGTTTACAACAGAACGGGACAAAACAAAATTTTGAACATTGTGAACTATATACACAATACATTTGTGCAAACCAAACGATCATAAATACATAGCCTTCTCTTCTCTTCTTGTATAAGTTATTTAGAAAAAGGCTATGAAACGATAAAGTTTAAAACAGAACATTGACTCTCTCAGTCTAAGGCGTTGTATTCTATTTCAGGTGATAGGTGTAGATTATGTACCGAAAACTAATACTTGAATATTTTTTGCTTAAAAGTGACTTTGTACACGCTTTTAAAATAGTTCGGAGCCTGGGCCAAAGTCGCCTTCATGGGGCCATAGATATCGACCCTACCTTTGTGAATGGACCGGATGCGGTTTTGGACACAGGCTCGAGCATTTACAATTTTATAGTCACGGGTGCCGTATAGAAACACGTGATCCAGTCGATCAAGGCATTCCAAATCCGATGAGTTTGAGGTGTTTGGGGCAGTCTAGAGTGCCATTTAGGGCCGAAATGTGCCTATTTAACGAAAACGGCTAGTTTCCGAGCCCAAAATTTTATTGAAGTATAGCAATTAGGAAAATTTCAACCGGCTCCCCGTTTTTAGCTCGATGAGATAAGGCCAAATCCGTCGAGAAAACCCGATTTGGACCAAAACTCGGAGGAAATCAATTTTTAAAGATGATGTCTCTACGTTTTCCGGTTCTTTATAAAAAATAAATAAATATAAAAATACTGACTTTTAAAGTTTTACTGCTGTATTTTTACAATTTTACATCTTGTCGACCAGTACTATCAGTAGTAGTTGCTGTACTCTGTAGTAAATACCTACTTTCCACTCACAGCTCCCGGACTCAGACTCCCCCTTCCCCCAGCCGACACTCCCAGGCTCCCAGCAGTCACGTCAGCGAGGAGAGAGAGTCAGTAGTTCAGACTGTGGCAGAGACTAGAGAGAGTGACTGAGTGACTGAGTTGCAGACTTGCAAGTTGAAGGGCCAAATCTCCAATTGGTATGGAGTCTATGGACTATGTATGGAGTATTGTTTTGTACTGTTCCAGTTTTACCTCCTACAATAGAGAGGACAATTAAGAAGGAATTCACACGAGATGGAGTGAACGCAGAGTCACAGACTTGCAGAGTACTAAATATAAAATGTTTACTACATATTTTATTATTTTCAAATTTTGAGCAGCTGCCTACAGAAATTTAGTAAACCGTCTCAAAACTCAAAACGCTCCAGGCCTCCGCCTTCCACCAGGCTCCAGCAGCCCATATATATATTTAAAAATTTGTTATATAAATAAATACAATCACAAATCCACAATTCGTGACAATTCACAATAAGCATATTGGCATAGCCTCCTATAAAAAGACACGAGGCTATGCACTAATCATTATGAGTCTATGTACTCCTGTGACTCCAGGGGTCCAGCTACTCCAGCCTCCAACAATTAACAGTCCCAAGACTCCCAACTGCCCAATTATATAAAGTACAACAACCAATAACCTCATTCCTTGGTTTCAGCCTTTCAGGTCCAGGAACGAGAACTTCCAAGGAAAAGGAAAAAACATAAAAGCATAGCCTGGTATGTAGACCACTAAAAATATTTAGAAGCATCTTTTTTGTAAAAAATGTATAGAACTTCTATAAAGTATTCTTAAAAAAAACAAACCTAATACATAGCTTATAGCTATCACTTGTCAGTTGTCACCAACCCCCCCCCCAGCCTCAGCAGAGAGTGTGCTCAGTACCGTAGATTGTATAACTGTAGATACATAAGAGTTTAGAGAGTGTAGTGTAGTGTAGACTGTAGACTATCTGTAGAGTGTAGTGAATTTAGACTGTAGTGTAGTGTAGAGTATAGACTGTAGACTGTAGAGTGTAGAAAAAAAAATGTATATTCAGTATGTGAATTATGGATGTAAAATTAGAATCAGAGTAGAGTCAGTAGACTGTGTGGAGAACTGGAGAATGTAGTAGTGTAGTCCGAATTCATTTTTTTTACCTCGTCGTTTATTTTAAAAAAGTACGTCGACTGTTACTCATCGTCATATAACAATTAATCATTGGCTTATAGTTGACTATTAAAAAAGCAGGCTAGGAACAGATCATTGGTTAAAACTCAACACTCATCACCACATTTTTGGTGTCTGTATTCTCAGTTTCTCACTATTCTGGGGACAGTACTGGAATCGAACAGATTTTGAATTGATAGACTATTGTTTTAAAAAAAAACAAAAATCAAATGTTGCCTGTTTAGGATTTTGGAAATTGGAGTTTGAGCCCTGCTCAGTCACTCAGACTCCACTTCAGAGTCTCCACTCTCCACTCCTCATTCCTCAAACCTCAATTGCAACAATCTTTGACAAAAAAAAAAGCATAAATTGTAGTAGTGACTACTGGCTAGAGTTTATTACTGGGTATTTAAAAAAACAAAAAACAAATACAAGAGTTTTGTTTTTTGAAAATATTATTTGGACACAGCGCCACATCCTCCAAAATATAATTATTATAAAACACACAAGACAATTGAAGGAGGTTATTTACTGATTTGTCGTATTTTTTTTAATTTTTTAGCTCATACATAAATATTCACATAGCCTACTATTTGAAACAGGCTATGATTAGCCTAAAATTCTAAGAAAAAACAATTGAGTAAATTATAAATAGGTAAGTGGGGAGGGAGCAGAGGACAGGGGGTAGGGGACAGGGGGCAAGGGGCAAGGGGCAGGGGGCAGGGGGCAGGGGGCAGTTAACATAGGATACTAAATATAGCCTATTATACTACTACTGCATAGTAGTAGAGGGCCCTGAAGCCTGAGCCCTGAGGGGTGTGAGGCCTGAAGCGCAAGGTGTGTGGGGCTGTGGGCGACGGTATTTAAGTGTACTATAGCCGTGACGGACGTCAGCTGAGTAGCGTGGCACTGTTAATTTAGGGTAGAAGACTGGAGAGTGGAGGCCTAGTGGCTGGAGGGTGGCGAAATGGCGTAGGGCGGGCGGGTTGAAACGCGAGTAACAACTCTCACAATAGGGGTCCCGGACTCCCGGAGTCCTGGGTCACACTGCATTGACTGCACAGTGCACCCACAGTCCGGTATTGCGAGTGTCCGCACTTCTGACTGGCACTGCACAGTTTCATACATCATGTGTGCACAGAGTTATTACAGACTCGGAGAGACTCTCGCGAGAGAGCTAACATAAATTAAAAAATATCCAAGTATTTGGTTCACAGACATTTGTTGGTCCAAAATTCTGAGGGAGGGCGGACAAATGACTTACAACATTGCCCTAATCCTATGTATTCAGTACGTTTTCTTTGCTTGCAATATGCACTGCCCTGCGGAAATGCCTTTTTAATTTCCTATCATATTCGAATGACGTATACGTAAAAAACGAAATGGATTTTATTAAAAGTTCGGATTTTACATGTCCCTAATTGCTGAAAGTCCAAAATCAATTGGGAGAGGGCTAGGTCCGCTGAGGGGTGTCTCTAAACCAAATACAGAAGCATATCCGAAACGCCTAAAAAAAAATGTACATCTTTTCAAAAAGTACTTTTTATAAAAAAAAGGGTAATAATAGTAAAGTCTGATGAAACTCACTGTGACGGGATTACGAGAATACGGGTAACGGGACCGTAGGGAGTGGCCGAGTGCTGTCGGTCTATCACTTGTCGACTTGAGAGTTGAGACTTGTGAAGTTGTGTGAGAGCCCGAGAGTTTGAGAGTTGAGACTTGAGAGACGTTGTGTTGAGACCTTGAGACTTCTTGTGTGGAGACTGGAGAGTGGCGACTGGAGTGACTTTAGAAGTTGATACCGTGGGACGTGGGTCCGTGAGTACCGAGAGACTGGGCGCTGGAGCCTGGAGCCTGGAACCTGAAGTCTGGAGTCTGGAGCCTGGAGTCTGGAGTCTGGAGTCAGGAACTCTGGATTCTGGACTCTGGCGAGACTTTTTAACTATTTTAGTGTCTCTATAATAATACAAATCGTCCGTTGCTAAAAATTCTATTTATTTTATTTTACTATGAGCTATGTACCATTGCACCAATTCTATCAATGGTTTTATTATTTAATATTGCTCGTGGAAGTAAGTATTAATATAAATTGAGTATTTGTCTTGGAGACTCTGGTCTCTGGAGAGTCTGGGCTCTAAGTCTGAACAAATTTTAAAAATAACTTTTAATATTCACAAGTGGTTTGTTTTCATTTAAAAAAAAAACATCTCTAAATGCAAAAGTAAACACACAATATTGTTCATAAACCCTAAAAAAATTACAAAATAAATAAGATTTATAGGAGGAAATGCGGGATTTGAAACAGTCGGTTTGTACTTTGTTCCTGTTCGCCCAATCGCCCTCTGTCGCAAGTCCTCTACTCTATTTAGTAAATATTTAGGCTACATTATAGGTACATGTATGTATTAGAGAGACTAGTATTTTTATTTACAGCTTTACTTTCTTCTTCTTCTTATCTCTCTACTACTCTACTCTCTTTGCCTCTGCCTGCTGCTGTGTCTGCTGTCAGGCTTCAGAAGCAGTGCAGTAGCCTTCAGTCGTGTCACTCGTGTGTGTAAGACTCGAAAGTTAGTGTGGACTGCAGACACCACCAGACAGCAGAGGCCAGACCGCCAGAGCGCCGATGCACCTCTACTTCTACTAGTATTTTTTTTTAGGAGTCCCATACTGACACTGGCCCAATGCTGATGCTGACTGTTGAGTCCTGAACTCCTGACCCTCCAGTCCTCCAGTCGGGCTATGCGTGTCGCAGGCAAAAACACTGTTTTTTAAACCATTTTTTTTACACAAAATTGTACCACTATGTACTAGCACATTGGGTTTTTTTACTATAAAAAATACATAAAAGTACAAGGTGTCTCTTCGGACTGACGAGTGACCGACACTGGTTACTGGCGAGTGGCGACACACCGACTGTTGTTGGATTTGATACTCGAAATCTCGAAATAAATAACCAACGCGAGAAATGTTATTTACAACAGCAAGAGAATACAAAAAGTACAAAAAATAAAAAAGTTGTATGAGACCATACTTGTGCAAGTTATACTGCCACCTTGCAGTTATCCCACAGACGTACATACACGATCGAGACAATTTACTAATAGAGAGAACAGGGAGAAGACTTAAAAACCGGGTTTCATAGAGACTTCCCGCTCTTGGCTCAATCTCCTGCCTATTCTTTCGAATGAAGTAACGTGTACACAAGCTTAAATTTTATAACTTGCATTATGGGGGACGATCCGAAACCAGCGAGTAACCATCCTCGTCCCTCAGATACGGTATGACGAAGAGTAAATATTAAGCTTGAGTTCTTCCTCCTGGCAGTGTAGCTGGCGTTCAATCTGCATATGTTACACACTCACGTTATGATTTGTGGGCTTGTGGTTCCGCACTGCTTTTTGGTACCTTACCCTCATTATAACACGGGCTGTATAGAGTTAGTACTCCTTTATCAGTCTTGGACTAATGGTGTCGTTTTAAAGCGTACACAATCTGTAGCAAAGAGGCTTCAATATTTGTATCCCAATAGTAGTGGTGTGGCAGCGTATGCTTATCAATTACCAGACATAGCTGTATTTTGATCCTGTTTGTACTAACCAATCCGAAAATAGATAACTGGATATGTACGATTTTAAAGCATCAAATGGCTTATAGGTAATCTTGTCTCTGACGGCCTTGCAATGTGTATGCTATATTCTGTGTCACCTTATAGAGTTCTGGTATGCACGTCGTACTAAGTATGCCATTTTTAAGTATGTTATGCGTCTGCGGATCTGTACCCGATTGCGTTTGTTTGGGATGTGTACTAACAAGGTTGACTTTTATATTTATTCTTGGGTTTGAAGGCTTTGAAACGTGTTTGCTATATTTTGAATTGTCTCATATAGTTCTGGTATACACTTCGTTTTTTAATCCTTGTTATGCATGCAACCAAAGTTTGACTTTATTCTTTGTTCTTTTGGAACAATGTTTACACTCATTCTTCCATTCGCCGCAACACGCTCTGTGTAACACGGAGTGCCACTTTGTGAACCGCGCCGCGAACACTAATCCTTTCAAATTTTGTTTGCCACTGCGTATAGACGAATGTGCGATTCCAAAGTGGCACGACTGAAACATCTCGGGTACCTCCAAGCCACTCAAACCCGGCTAAGATCAGTAGTAACACCAAGAATAATGGGTACAACAGCAATAGACCGCAAGACAATAACTCTAGTAGCCACAGCACCAGTAATCCGATATACATAAGCACTTCGGCATCAAAACCAGTCAAAGCGATGAACATTACTAGTTCAAATAGTTGCACCTCGGACAGCAGTACTCGTGCTTCGAAGAATATGGATGCAAAGCCACCTACCAGTACATCAGCTGGCACTAGTGATAAGGCAATTATGGGTACGACGAACTCTAGTGTCAGCGGTAGTGCAGCAGCGAAAACAGGCGACGGCCAAGGGCAGGAAAAGCGAGTATCCGAAGCTATCAGTGCCGGTCAAAGAGACGAAGGCTTGGCACGCAAGATTGTAAAGTTAGGCAGCCCAAGCAGCTCGGAGATACGATCGGACTCAAAATCGAAGCCGAATATGTCTATTGCGTCTACCAAAGTGACAAGTATTAGTGGAGATGGAAATCCTAAGGCAAATACCACTTCCCATTTCACAAGCACCTACGGTACTGCGGGAGATGCACCTAGGCTCTCGACTTCCTCATTCTCGTCGAAGATCCCCAGCTTGACCTCAGACGCTTCAGATACCAGCAAAGCTCTCAGCAATTCAACAGGCGACAACAGAGGCGATCTGCGTTCATCGTCAGCTAATAACGCTCCGGACTTTGGTCGTAAGAGCAGTGGGGGTGCGCCTCGGGAGTCAGATACCAATGGTGAGAAAGTAAAAAGGGAGGACGATGCGGGTAAGTCCAGTAGCGGTCCACGTGTAATAAGTACTGCGGGGGATTCGTGTGTATCTACCTCGAGCGTGACATCCTCAGCAGCGACACCAAAGGTTAAGGATGGTGAAAGTTGGGAGGTGGTTACGAAGACATCGCTTGTTGGATCTGATAATAGTAAGCGGGCTAATGAAAGTGGGGACGCAAGTAGAAAATCAAACAGTGCGAGTGGTGAAACTGGTAGGAAGGACTTCGCCAATAGAAATTCCATGGATCGAAGGGAAGGAGGAAACGGAGACCTGACAAGGAAAGAAAGTGTCGTGGGAGATTTGAGTGGTAGGGACAAAGAGAGGGAGAAGGAGCGAGACAGAGAGAAGTCCAGATCCAGGGGTAAATCAAAGTACAAGGACCGTGACAGAAAGGATCGAGATCGTGACAGTCACGATAGGCGTAAAGATCGGGAGAGAGAGCGGGACGGAGGGTCTAGTAGCTCTAAAAACCGAACCAGCCTTGAAAGGAAAGATGCGGGTAGGAGCTCGGGTGATGGCAGGGATCCTACCAGAGATAGCGTGGATAGGAGAGATAGTAGCAAGGAAGGCTACGATAAGAATTACAAGGACTCTCGGGAGTACCGCGAGAAGAAAGAAGTACGGGAGCGGGAGAGAGCTTACAATAGCAAGAGAGACGGCGACCCGCAAAGAGGCAACAGCAGAGACCGAGATCGCGAAAGAGCATACGGGGACGCCGAACGCATAACCAGTCTACAAGCAAAGATTCGGAATGAGCGCGAGAAGGGAGAGAATACCAAAGACGAACCAACTAGTAGCAATGGGGTTATAGATATAGCGAAGGCAGCGTCGCGATCTAATTCCAATATAAGCAGTGGCAATAGTATTAGCAAGTGTGTGCGTGTGGGCAAGGAAAAAAACACGACACGTACACATACTCCTACAACCGCAGGTTCTTCTGCACTCTCCTCTGGAGTTGCACCGCAAGCCGTACCAACCGGCGCAAGGGAGGCTGAAAGCAAAAGTGAGGGCAAAGCTGGGAAGAACCCAAATGCACCTAATATCAGCAGCGGTCCCATGAAAGAAGGAAAAAGATCATCTTCTCCAACCACTAATTTGACAAAATCCACATCAGCATATCCAACTAGTGCAGATAGTAGTGTAGTGGGGCATAGTAATGTGCATTCAGGTTCTGGAACGGTGACTTCGGACAAGAACAGTAAGAACGCGAGTGGAGAAAGCGAGGATGATAATGTAGTAGCATTTCGGAAAGGCATGAGCATCATAAAGGGCTGGTGTGATAAGATGAGGTTTTCCATGAAGGTGTATGACACCTGCGAAACCAATCTAGAGCTTGTTGCCGGTACACAGTAAGTGTACAGGATTTACGATCCGCTGAGTTTGTGTCTCTGTATGCGTAGTATTGAACGCTGTCCGTTGGCTTCTATAGTGATATTATGTATGTAGTATCATATTCAAACACATTGTTGGGTCTTTTTACTAGAAGCAGTAGACACGAACACGCACACATTAGAACATAAAGTGAAAATTTTGATATCCTTGTCCATCTTGTGTATCAGTATGTAGAGATCTTGGAAAGTAGACAATTGAGTCGATTGTGAAATGATACAAATGCAATTTATGCATGCGCGTATGTTTGATATAACCGTGCACACTCTTTTGTATTTAACGATTGTATATTTTCCGCTCACAGTTATCTGAAGGTTGACCTAGTTGAGAATCTGGCCGCTATCATCTTCATCAGCGCACGAATGTGTGGTGTGGCGGTCAGGTACAAGGAGATCGCTCACATGTCGGGCGTGCCTGTGAAAATGCTCAATCATGCTGAAAAACTGCTCAAAAGAGAAGCGAAGCTACCCACCCCGGATCCGCCTGCAGCACTCGATACCATCAAGCGTTTCTTGAATAATCTCAAATTGCCCTCAGAAATCTTCAAC